>ML286121.1:960-58973 GCA_005239495.1 Nicotiana undulata
GGAATTAAGCAACTCAGAATACCCGGCAAGGGGGAAACATCAAGTAGTAACTCAAGAAATGCCCGGCAAGGGTCTCAGCTATAACCAATTACCTCAATCACGTACTCAACACTTGCATTACCATTCGTATCAACACTTTCTCAAACTCAATAGACAATACTTTCAATCAAGAATAAATTACCGAGTAAAGACCATCTCATAATATACTAAAGATGGAAGAAATACTGCAATTTCTATCAAAATAGACTCACGGGCATGCTTGACACACATTGCATAGGTACTCGTCACCTCACCTATGCAATGAACATGATAATCACTTAGCACATAGCAAATAACACCTAGTCCCTCACCAAAGTTAGGCAAGACACTTACCTCGGGTCCAAAAATAGAGCGATCAACCCTCTAACACCGCCTTTCATTTATAATCCGGCTCCGAAACGGTATTATCTAGACATATTTAACTCAAGTATATCAATAATGACTCAATAAATCAAACCCATAGTCTAATTATCCATTTCTAATCATTCTTCCTAAAATTCCAAAATTTGACCCCGGGCCCGCGTGGTCGAAACTCGAGGTTCGGACCAAAACCCGATCACCCATATCCCCACGATTAAGAATATACAATTTGTTTTAAGATTCGACCCCAAATTGGGGTTGAATCACCCAAAAATCCCAAAAACCTAATACTACCCCAAAGACCCCACTTTCCTAATTGATTTCATGAGTTTAGGCTTAGTTTTCTTAGTGATTAATGATGTTAATTGGAAGAAAATAGAAATAGAATTGATTACCTAGCAGGGTGTGGTGATGAAGCTCGTAAAAAATGGCTAAGGGGCTGTGGGGAAGAAGGAAGGAGTGAAATTTTGGGAAAGTCCCGTAATGGGTTTGTTTTTGGACTAAACGAAATAACTGGGCAAAATTAGCCTATGCGATTGCATAGGGAACAAAACTGCGTGAACTGCGATCGCGGAAGGTCTAATGCGATCGCACAGGGTATTTTCCTCCCGCTGCCCTTACCCACCTAATACACTATGCGATTGTGGAGTATGCTATGCGATCGCATAGTGCAACAGACTACTCCCCAGGCACGAAGCTTTGCGATCGCGGACAACTATATGCGATCGCATAGAGTAAGCTTTGCCCCGCACTAGCTTAATGTTGTGCGATCGCGGATGTGCATATGCAATCGCACTGAAGGAAAGGCCTGACACCAGAAACAAGAGAAACACCAGATTTTTAACTTAAAACCATCCTGTTAGCCACCCGAAACTCACCCGAGCCCTCGGGTCTCAAAACCAAAAACACACACGTCTCCCAATACATCCTACGGACTTGTTCAAGCTTTTAAATCATCAAAATATCATCAAAAACACGGAATTAAACCTCAAAACTCTTAGAAATTTCTTAAACTTCATAAACTTCTAAATTTCCCATTTTTAATCCGAATCACGTCATTTCAAGTCCGTTTTACACCAAATTTCACATATAAGTCACATAACATATAATAAACCTGTTCCGGGCCCCGGAACCATAATACGGGCCCGGAAACACGGTTTTCACATAATTATTCATTTTCAAATTCCTTTATTATTTTCAGAAAATAATTTTCTTTAAAAATTCATTTCTCGGGCTTGGGACCTCGGAAATCGATTCCGGGCATTTGCCCAAGTCCGCTATTTTCCTACGGATCCTCCGGGACCGTCGAATCACGGGTCCGGGTATGTTTACTAGAAATGTTGACCAAAGTCAACTATATTCATTTATTAATTATCAAAACTCATTTTTATCAAATTTTCACATAATAGCTTCCCGGCTACACGTCTGGGCTGCGCATGCATATCGAGGTGAGACTAACGGAGGCTCTCAGAGCCTCAGAACACAGATACAACTTAAATTACATAAAATGATCTTTTGGGTCATCACATTTGCTCGTTTCATTGTATCATATGGATCATGCCAAAAAGAAAAGAAAAAGATAACCTTAACATACCTGAGCAGGACAAGAATCATCTCATTTAAGATCAGATGTCATGTATTTGAAGTGTACTTCAAATAGTGCTACGACTACTAACTGGTTTAAGGAAAAACAAAAGATTTAATTAGAGCGCATATTAAATATGTTATTTCCCATGGCACATGAAGAACCGACTTGAAAAAATATATAACAAAAACAACAATAATCCACTAACATTCCTTATTTATGTTTTCATGTAACTTATGTACTCAATGAGTGATATTCTTGGATATAACTATTTACAATCTTTACCTCTTTCATCTAAAGAGATATCAAGTATTTTATAGATATTTTACATAATACCTTGTTTCTCCTACTACGGAGTATAGTCATAAGTGCATGATATAAACCAGTGTTTCTTGTTGATACCACAAATAATAGCCAATACTAGCCTAATTTTTCCATTTAAATGTAAGCAAATTTTTTTATAAAGTTCAATTTTGTAACTCATACAGATGTTAGAAAATATTTTGTGCAATTAAACACAACTTAAATTACTACAAATACGTACCACAACAGTGACATCGTGCAGAACAGGGGCAATAGCCCATTCGCCATTTTTAGAAGTCGGATTCAAGAGAGAAAGACAACAAGGGCATCTAGCAGAGCCAAGGCGAGGCTTTATGGTGGGATCGTGATGCTGTACAGAATTGTCAACCATGTAAAGGATGTAAGTAGAATAAAGTCATGTAATAAAATGTGCTTCAATAGAAAGTAAAGTCCAAACGGATCATCTTTCTTATTGTCATTTGCCACATTACCTTATAAAGCCACCTAATTAAAAGGAACTATGAGTCATTTGTTTGATTTAGTGGCTTGCTGCCACGTGGGGGTGGGGTGGAAAAAGTTTAATTTTTATCCATTTATTAGGTAATTAGATAATGCCATGTTACCCGGTAATTAACCAATTACCGCGTAATTAAGAATTATTTCAAATTACTTACAAGCTTGAGCTACCACCCGAGATGTCATTAGTACACCCAGTATTTCACGTGTCTATGCTGAAAAGGGTAGTGGGAGACCTATTGTCTATTGTGCCGGTTGAGACCACTGAGGTTAATGAAGAACTGTCATATGAATAAATTCAAATTTTCATTCTTGATAGGCATGTCCGGAAGTTGAGAAACAAAGAAATCGCCTCCGTGAAAGTGTTGTGGCGAAACCAACAGGTTGAAGAAGCTACGTGGGAAGCCAAGGAATAAATGAAAAAGAATTACCCACATTTTTTTAATAACCATGTAATAGATTCAATGAAGTTACTTCCTATAACACTTTGTATCTCTTGTTTAACTAATGCAAAAGTGTTCTTTTGAGTTGTATATATTGCTTATGAGGCCACACTTGGTATGGATGTGAGTTTTGTTACGTTTTTGGCTTTTGCATATATTATAAGATTTAATTCTGGGGCTCTCGCATGTGAATAGACCTAGTTACAAAGGAAACTCTAGCAATATTTTTGGAAAATCTAGCGAATTAGTTAAACTTGGGGTTGCCGGCGTGTGGTATGAAAACCAAGCCGCATAAGTTGCTAATTATGGAACTTAAATCCTCATTTGAGGACGAATGATCTTAAGTGGGGGAGGATGTAAGGCCCCCTAAATTTTGTACCTAAAAACCAGGAATTTCGTGGTGCTAATTTAGATTTAGGTATTATAAGTAGAAATTCTTCGTGCCGAGCAAGCTCATAGAGATTTGGACTTTTTGGATTGAATAGTACACTACGGAGTGAAAGGAAAATATTTCTCAGAAGAGTGTATTTGTGCGGCCCATTATGCGGCCGCAAAATCACTCTGCGGACCACATATTGGCTACAGAGTGAGGTAGTCAATTTGGCCAATTTTTGGGTAAGTTTTGCAGCCAATTATGCGATCACATAACCATTTGCAGGCTGCATATTTGTCGCATAATCATCCTTGAGATTTTGCCAAGGGATGTTTTGTGGTGCATTATGCGACCGCAGAACAGGTTTGCGGACCGCATATTCGTCACAGACCAGAGCAGGAATTTTAAGCCCCTGAGGGCCACTTTGGCAGTCATTTTGCGGGCCGCATAACCATTATGCGGTCACATATGCAACGCAGATCCACGTCGGGGCTCCAAATTTCTAACTTTTTAACCTGATCGCATGTCGTAAAAACATATGTTATGTTTCATTTTGAACCTGTTTGCCTATGCTTTAGAGTGAGAGAACGAAGTCCTAGAGTGAGAGAGTGATCTCTATCTACTTACTCCGTAATTCTAGCATAAAACCTTGAAGATTTGTCAAGTGAAGCTCACCAAGTCTTCTCCTTAAAGGTAAGAATCTTATGCCCCAGGTCATAATTTCGAAATTTCTACAAAAATGGGTAATTAGCAAGAAAGTTCATGGGCTTGGGGTTAATTTATTTCGCATGCGTGGGTGGTGAACAAATGTAGGATGAATGTGAGCTAAAAATGGTAAAGGATGGGGTATGGGTTGATTGAATCTTTCACAAAGGACCTTAAAAACATAATGCACACCTAGTGCTTGATAATGCGCACAAATGGGCTAAAGTATTGATCATCCTTCTAATTATTGAATCAACTTGTGACATTACTAAAATAGATTGAAGGTGCTAAGGGTTCCAGAATTTATTGTAGAATGCAAGGAAAGCTCTATTGAGGTATGTATGGCTAAACCCCCTCTTCTTCTTGAATTGAAATATCTGGCGTCCGTATAATTGGTGTAAGTCGATCCCCAAATTGATCATACTAGAATTGTTTGCACTGATATGTTGTGTTGAAAGAAGCATGTTCAATAGCTGATCTAAATTTTTATCATGTCATCATGCCAATTGAGGATGTGTTCCAAAAGGTGGAATATGTGTTGAGAAAGGTTGAGAGTTTATGCCAATAATCAAATGATGTTTGCTACGCCAATTGGTATGAAAAGTCTATGAGTGCTTATGATTTTCCAAGCCTCCTTCCTTATGTGCATAAATACCTTATTGTCGTTGATGATAATGTTGAATATGTAAAAAGGAAACCTTGAATTGTAAGATACGTCCAAACGCCAAGAATGACTTAATAAAAGAGGCCATTTGTGCCAGCGTATTGAAAGATGGGAAGGAAATGAGAAATGAGATAAATTATAAAAAGTGATGATGTCTCAAGTGATATGGCCTAGTCGATCGTGCTGTGATCGGACGCCATGCCGCACACATGGTAGAAATTATGCTGGAAATGATGATTGGAATTGTGGATACGGGTGATGTCTCAAACGAGATGACTTAGCCGATCGGGTCGAGATCGGACTTTGTGTTAGAACATGGTGGTATTGTGGATTCTGGAACATGGAACTAAGATTACCAACCTAATAATATGAGAATTGAACCGAGGATTTATGTGATCACCTACTAGATGTTTTAGTGTTTGTTTGAAGCTTTTATTGTACACCATGACTGCTTCCCCTTTTTGTTTCATTGTTCGTTCTATTAAGGTTGGTGTTTAGCTTTACATACTAGTACTATTTGACAGTACTAACGTCGTTTTGCCTGGGCCACTACATCTTTGAATGGATGTAGGTGGTTCCATTGCAGACTTTGCCAATCGTAGCTAGGGGTGCATCCTCTTCTCAGCGGTCTTGGTGAGCCCCCTTTTCTTCCAAGGGTCATGTAGGACATCTTTTGTTCAATCGCTTACACGTTTTGAGGTATAGCCGAGGTTATGTTGCCGGCATTTTCATAACTATATTTTGTATCCTTAGAGGCACCAAAGAAATTTATGTGGGTTGTGTTTGGGTATTGGAAGGGTTAGTTGATTATGTTGTGTTTTTAAACTCTTGTTCCACTAAATTATAAATTGTATGTACTTTTGGAACTTAACTATGGTGCAACGAACATAATGTAAAATGAACTATCGATGTTTTCATATATGATCTCTACTCTATTTAACTAATGGTAATGTGTCTCCTTTTGATCATGAACGAGTTGGGTATGAAATGTCTAATAGGCTTGCTCGACCGGATTCACTCGGTTGAGCGCCGGTCGCGCTCCCCGAGGTTGGGGCGTGACAGTGACTCACCTCCAAATAATCACATGACACTAAATTCGGGGTTTCATACCCTCAAGACTAGATTTACAACCGTTACTTACCTGAAACTGAGCAAATCTCTACTCTGCGATGCTCTTGCTTCTCGATTCGGTCTCCAAATGCTCATAATCTAGTAACAACCAGTACAATACCATCTGTAACGACCTGGTCGGTCGTTTTGTGAGTTAGCACCCTGATCCCTTAATAACTGCTTTCCTCAGCTCTATTTCTGCTTTTGGGACTTGTCGGAACATTTAGTTTTGAATTCCAGAGAGTTTTGGGACACATAGTCCCTATATATGAGTTTAAGCTTTAGAAATCGGATCATAGTTGGAACTATGTGAAAACGGATTTGGAATAGAAACATGTCGACTCTGTTAGCTCCTTTGGGTGATTTCGAGGTTAGGAGCATGTCCTTAATATGTTTTTGAGGTCTGTAGTAGATTTAGGCTTCAATTGGCGATAGTTAGAATTTCGACGATTTCGACCGATAGGTGAAGTTTTGATATCGGGCTCGGAATAGAGTTCCGATAGTGATTGTAGGTCCATAGTGTCATTTATGACCCGTGTGTAAAATTTGAGGTCATTCGGATTAGTTTTGACGTGTTTCGGCATCGATTGTAGATTTTGGAAATTTCATAAGTCCCTAGGTTTGAATCCATGCATAAATGTTTTATGTGATATGTTTTGAAGGTGCGACTAAGTTTGTATGAGGTATTAGGACTGGTTGGTAGTTTTGGTTGAGGTTTCGGGGGCCTCGGGGATGTTTCGGATGCCCAGCGGGAAGTTTTTGAACTTAAAAACTAGCTGAAGCACTGCTGGTTTTGGTGTTTCGCACCTGCGGAAGGGGAGCCGCAGGTGCGGTTTTTCTCAGGGGCAGCCAGGCTCGCAGGTGCGGACGGGGTTCCACAGATGCGGCCTAGTGACCGAAGGTGCGACCCCAGTCCAATTAGTGAGTTTTCGCACCTGCGAAGTATTTTCCGCAGGTGCGGTCCAATGAGTCGTAGGTGAGGAATTCCTGGGTTGTTAATACAAAATCCGAGGGTTTGAAATTCATATCTTCTAAAACGATTTGGAGCTAGGGATTTGGCGATTTTCAGTGGGTTTTGAGGAGGAGATTCATAAGTAACAATTTATAACCTTAATTCACTTGTATATCATTAACCCATAGCAATTTCTTCAATCTAATCAAGGAATTTGGGTGAAAATCATGAAAATGATAGGAAAGTTCCACAAGTAGAAATCTCAGGATTTTAGGAGATTTTGACGTCGGATTTTGATGATTTTGGTTCGAGTGCGTTCGTGAGTGAATGGGTGTTCTAAATTTGTAATTTTCACTCGGTTCAGAGACGTGGGCGCGGGGGGACTCTTTTGGCAATTTTCCTAATTTTGCATATTAGCTTCAAACTAATTAGCTATATTGATTTCTTAAAGTGATATTTAGATTATGCAATTGAATTGAATAGATTTGGGCCATTCGGAGTCGGGTACTCGTCGCAAGAACGTGGTCTTGAGTTGAGTAGAGCAGTCGAGGTAAGTGGCTTGCCTAACTCTGTGTTGGGGACTTCCCTTAGGTTGATTTGACACTATTTGTTGTATGGGCGCCGTGTACGTGAGGTGACGAGTATGTACACGGGCCATTATTGCTAAAATTCCATTTTTAATATCCATGCCATACATCATTTTACTCTTATTTCACTTCTTAATGTGCTACTTGTGTAGTTTAGATTAGGAAGAAGCATGCCTATTTGTTTTACCTAAATTTTGCATTTGATACAATGTGCACCATGTTAGATAGTCTTTAACTTGTTCCTGCCTGTGACTTTTTCCTGGACTGTTTAAATACACCTTATTCGTTATTCATTCACATTGCATATTTAAATTGGGACTACGGACGTATTCCAGGAGATTTCCCCCTGTACTGCATATTTAAATTGGGACTACGGACGTATTCCTGGAGCTTTTCCCCTGTACTGCATATTTAAATTGGAACTACGGACGTATTCCAGGAGCTTCCCCCATGTACTGCATCTTTATATTTGGAACTACGGGACGTATCCGGGAGATCCCACTGTGTGTTACGTTGTGCTTAGCCAAGGGCTCCCTGTTGCTTTTTATTTTTGGATTACTCATTTATACTGTCCACCTTAGAATTTGTATCCTTCTATACTATTTTAAATTGTTTTACTTATAAAAATCCAGTAGAGCCTTAATTATGCCGTGTCCGTAGAATCCTACGAGTCACCTTCTATTGTAGTTTAGACAGAGACATGTAATGTATTTCTTTTTCTTTGTTGTATTGAGATATTTTAGTACATAGCTTGTGACTAAATATGACATTCTGGATTTTGGGAGTTATATTTGTACATGCCGAGCGGCTATGTTTTGTCTATTTGTGTTTTTCCTTTCTGTCTTGATTTTATTATATTTATTCTTCTGCAAATTTAGGCTTACCTAGTCGTAAAGACTAGGTTCCATCACGATGCCTTCCAGAGGGTAAATCAGGCCGTGACAAGTTGGTATCAGAGCGTCTAGGTTCATAAGAGTCACAAGTCACAAGCCAGTTTATTAGAGTCTTGCGGATTGGTGCGGGGACGTCAGTATCCATCTTTGAGAGGCTATGTAATTGTTAAGAACCATCACATATTTTGGAATTCCTTGTCGTGCTAGTTACTGTCATCAAAAGTCTAAAACTCTATTCTACTATTGCTCACAGATGGTAAGGACCCGTACCGGACGTACCGACGATCAGGCACCAAAGCCCCCAGCCAAAGCGGCCGGAGGCAGGGTGAGGGGTAGAGGACGAGCCCCCGGTGCAGCTCGAGCACCAGCAAGAGCAACGACATAGGAGCCCCCAGCAGCTACAGTTGGAGGGGCACATTAGGTCCCTACTATTTCTCCAGCCCTCCAGAAGACTTTGGCTCAGTTCATGACCGCCTTCAGACTCTGTCTCAGGCGGGACTACTCCCGATAACTCATGCCATATCTCAGGCCGGGGGTGGGGCACAGACTCCCACAGCCCGTACTCCTAAGTAGAGGGTACATATTGGGCAGGTCCCAGAGTATATTCCTATGCCCCAAGCGGCTCTGGCTCAGCATGATGCCAGGGTAGCTGCTTCTGTGGAAGAGCAGCTCAAACTTGAGGGGTACAAGAACTACCACCCACCTATTCTAGATTCAGATGATGCTATGGGTTTTCTTGATGAATGTCATCGCATTCCCCACACTATGGGTATTGTGAAGACGAGTGGGGTTTCTTTCACCGCTTTCCAGCTGAGGGGAGCGACTTAATAGTGGTGGCATGCCTGTGAGCTGCGTAGTCCGGACGAGGCAACTTCACTCACTAGGACTCAGTTTTTAGAGATGTTTTTTCTTGAGTTTGTTCCTCGGAAACTCAAGGATGCTTGGTGTGCAGAGTTTGAGTAGTTACGCCAGGGTACTATGACTGTGTCAGAGTATGCAGTTTGTTTTAGTGACTTGGCTCGTCATGAACCAACCTTGGTTTCCACGATCAGGGAGAGGATTCGACGCTTCATTGAGGGGATCCACCTCGGTATTTGGACAAGTATGGACAAAGAGTTGGAGACAGATATCACTTACCAGCAGGCAATGAGTATTGCCATGAGGATTGAGAACATTTTGGCCCGGGACGGGGAGGAGAGAGAGGTAAAGAGGTCTCGAGAGACTGGCCAGTACTCAGGAGTTCGTGCACCAGCAACACGTTATGGTAGGGGTTTTGTGAGTCGACCTATTTATTCATCTCTTCCAGTAGCCAGTGGTATTCCAGCTCCTCCTAGACCTCAGGAGCCTTATAATGCACTATCGGTATCTAGTGTGCCTCCTGCTCGAGGTGCCATCACCGGCTAGTTCAGCGGGCCAGTTCAGAGTTAACATAAGCCGCCACGTCCTCCGAGGGGTTGTTTTGGGTTTGGTGACCCTCGCCACGTGATCACAGAATGTCCCAGATCTAGGAGGGGTGCTTCATCTCAGACTTATCAGGCCCCACGTGCTCCATCGGGTCCTCCAGCAATCCTTCCAGCCCCAGCTGCCACCCCACCATCTCAGGCAGCTCGAGGTGGAGGTCGGGGAGGTCGAGGTCGCCCTAGAGGGGGAGGCCAGGCCAGGTACTATGCTCTTCCAGCCCGTTCAGAGGTCTTAGCTTCAGATTCATTCATCATAGGTATTGTCCTTATTTGTCATAAATATGCATCGGTATTATTTGACCCAGGCTCTACGTATTCATATGTGTCTTCTTATTTTGCTTCACACCTGGGGGTAGCTCGGGATTCTTTGAGCTCCCCTGTTTATGTTTCTACTCCCGCGGGAGATTCTTTTGTTGTGGACTGCATATATCGGTCGTGTTTGATTTTTATCAGTGGTTTTTAGATCAGGGCTGATTTATTATTACTCATTATGTTAGATTTTGATGTTATCTTGGGCATGGACTGGTTGTAGACCAAGACCGTGACGTTGGCTATGCTAGGTTTACCGAGATTAAAGTGCAGAGGTACCTTTGAGTATACTCCCCGTAGAGTTATTTCTTTCCTTAAGGCCCAATGGATGGTTGAAAAGGGGTATGATGCGTACTTAGCCTATGTGAGAGATGTTAGTGGTTATACCCCTACAGTTGAGTCAGTTCCAGTTGTGAGGGACTATTCTGATGTGTTTTCAGCTGATCTTCCGGGTATGCCACCTGACAGAGATATTGATTTCGACATTGATTTGTTGTTATTCACTCAACCCATTTATATTCCTCCCTATTGCATGGCTCATCCCGAGTTGAAGGAGTTGAAGGAGTTGAAGGAGCAGTTGCAGGAGTTGCTTGATAAGGGATTCATCAGGCCCAATGTATCGCCTTGGGGTGCTCCGCTATTATTTGTGAAGAAAAAGGATGGTTCTATGTGTATATGTATTGGTTATCAGTAGCTGAACAAGGTCATAGTTAAGAACAGGTACCCTTTGCCTCACATTGATGATTTGTTTGACCAGTTATAGGGTACTAGGGTATTTTCCAAGATTGACTTGCGTTCTGGATATCATCAGTTGAAGATTCGGGAGACGGATATCCCGAAGACTGCCTTCAGGACAAGATATGGCCATTATGAGTTTCTTGTCATGTCATTTGGGCTGAACAATGCCCCATCAGCCTTTATGCATTTGATGCACAGTGTGTTCCGTCCTTATCTTAATTCATTCATCATTGTGTTCATTGATGACATATTGGTATATTCTCGGTCCAAGGAGGATCATGAGCAGAACTTGAGGATCGTGCTTCGGACTTTGAGAGAGAAGAAATTGTATGCAAAATTTTCTAAGTGTGAATTTGGCTTGATTCTGTGGCATTCTTAGGCCATGTGCTGTCTTGTGAAAGGATCAAGGTAGATCTAAAGAAGGTGGAGGCGGTGCAGAGTTGGCTAGACTGTCATCAGCCACTGAGATCCGCTGTTTCCTCGGTTTGGCAAGGTACTATCGTCGTTTTGTGGAGGGATTTTCATCCGTTGCAGCACCTATGACCAGATTGACCCAAAAGGGTGCTCCGTTCAGGCGGACCGAGGAGTGTCAGAAGAGATTTCAGAAGCTCAAGACATCCCTGACTACAACTTCGGTGTTGGTATTGCCTACGGATTCAGGGTCCTATAAAGTCTATTGTGATGCTTTGAAAATTGGCCTTGGGGCAGTGTTGATGCAGGACGGTATGGTGATTTCCTACGCGTCCAAACAGTTGAAGGTTCATGAGAAGAACTATCCAGTTCATGACCTCGAGTTGGCAGCGATTATCCACGCCCTGAAGATATGGCGTCATTATTTATACGGTGTTCCTTGTGATATTTTCACGGATCACCGGAGTTTGCATCACTTGTTCAGGCAAAAGAACCTCAATTTGCGCCAACGGAGATGGTTGGAGTTACTAAAGGACTATGACATCACCATATTATACCCCCCCCGGGGGAAGGCCAATGTGGTGGCCGACGCCTTGAGTCGCTGGGCGGAGAGTTTAGGGAGTTTGGCATATCTTCCTGCAGTTGAGACTTGGATGTTCAGTCCTTATCCAGTCAGTTTGTGAGATTGAATCTTTCAAAGCCTTGTCGGGTATTAGCTTGCGTGGTTGCTCGATCTTTTCTTTATGACCGCATTCGAGAGCGTCACTATGATGATCCCCACCTTCTGGTTCTTCAGGACAGGGTTCGGTGAGGTGATGCCAGGGATGTGACTATAGGAGATGACTGCGTGATAAGGATGCAGGGTCGGATATGTGTGCCCAATGTGGATGGGCTTCGGGAGTTTATTCTTGAGGAGGCCTATAGCACGCGATATTCCAATCATCTGGGTACCGCAAAGATGTACCGGGATCTAAGACAACACTATTAGTGGAGAAGGATAAAAAAGATATAGTGGAGTTTGTGGCCAAGTGTCTGAACTGTCAGTAAGTAAAATATCAGCATCAAAGACCATGAGGGTTACTTCAACAGATTGAGCTTCCAGAGTGTAAGTGGGAGCGGATCACCATGGACTTTGTGGTTGGACTTCCTCGGACTTTGAGAAAGTTCGATGCTATTTGGGTGATTGTGGATCAGCTGACCAAGTCAGCCCATTTCATTCAAGTGATAACTACATATTCCTCCGAGAGGTTGGCGGAGATCTACATTAGGGAGATTGTTCTCCTCCATGGTATTCCAGTATCTATCATTTCGGACAGAGGTACATAGTTAACATCACGATTCTAGAGAGCCGTTCAGCAGGAGCTAGGCACCAGGGTACAGTTGAGTGCAACCTTTCACCCTCAGACGGACGCGCAGTCCGAGTGCATAATTCAGATTCTTGAGGATATGCTTTGTGCCTGTGTGATGGATTTTGGAGGGTCATGGTACCAATACTTACCACTTGCAAAGTTTGCTTATAATAACAACTACCAGTCCAACAGTGAAGGTCTCCAATGGGATGGTTTGAGTCAGGCGAGGCCCGATTGTTGGGTACAAATTTGGTCCAGGATGCCCTGGACAAGGTGAAGGTGATTCAGGAGAGACATCACACAGCTCAGTCCAGGAAGAAGAGTTACGCAGACCAAAAGGTTCGTGATTTGACATTTATGGCTGGTGATCGGGTTTTGCTTTGGGTATCGCTTATGAAAGGTGTCATGAGGTTCGGAAAGAAGGGTAAGCTGAGTCCGAGATTTATTGGCCCATTCGAGGTGTTGCGGGGTGTTGGGGAGGTTGCTTATGAGCTAGCCTTGCCTCCCAACCTAGCAGGAGTTCATTCTGTATTCCACGTCTCTATGCTCCGAATGTATCACGGTAACCCAACTCATGTTTTTTATTTTAGTTCAGTCCAGTTGGACAAGGATTTATCATATGTTGTGGAGCCAGTAGCCATATTGGATAGACAGGTCAAAGAATATTGCATCAGTCAAGGTTCAGTGGAGGGGTCAGCCGGTCGAGGAGGCGACTTTGGAGACCGAGCAGGATATGCGCAATCAGTACTCTCATCTTTTCACAACTTCAGGTATGTCTCTATATATTCGTTCGAGGACGAACGATTTTCTTAAGAAGGGGAGAATGTAATGACCCGGTCGATCGTTTTGTGAGTTAGCGCCCTTATTCTCTAATAACTGCTTTCCCAAGGTCTATTTATGCTTTTGGGACTTGTCGAACGTTTAGTTGTGAATTTCGGAGAGTTTTGGGACACATAGTCGCTATATATGAGTTTAAGATTTAGAAATCAGACCGTAGTTTGAACTATGTGAAGATGGATCCGGAATAGAAATTTGTCAACTCTTTTAGGTCTGTTGGGTGATTTCGGGGTTAGGAGCGTGTCTGGAATGTGTTTTCGAGGTTTGTAGTATATTACGACTTTTATTGTCCTAAGTTAGAATTTCGGCGATTTCGGCCGATAGGTGAAATTTTGATATCGGGCTTGGAATGGAGTTCGGAGAGTGGTTGTAGGTCCGTAGTGTCATTTATGACCTGTGTGTAAAATTTGAGGTCATTCGAATTAGTTTTTACGTGTTTCGGCATCGGTTGTAGATTTTGGGAATTTCATAAGTCCTTAGGTTTGAATCCATGCATAAATTGTGATTTTGGTGTTATGTGATGTGTTTTCAAGGTGCGACTAAGTTTGGATGAGGTATTAGGACTGGATGGTAGTTTTAGTTGAGGTGCCGGGGGCTTCGGGGATGTTTCGGATGCCCAACGGGAAGTTTTTGAACTTAAAAACAAGCTGAACCACTGCTGGTTCTGGTGTTTCGCACTTGCGGAAGGGGAGCCGCAGGTGCGGACACGCAGATGCGAAGGAGAGCATCGCAGGTGCAGTTTTTGTCAGGCGTAGCAAGGCTCGCAGGTGCGGACAGGGTTCCGCAGGTGCGGAGCCGCAGATGCGGCCCAGTGACCGCAGTTGCGGCCCCAATCCAATTAACGAGTTTTCGCACCTGCGAAGTATTTTCCGCAGGTGCGGTCCAATGAGTAGCTAGTGCGGAATTCCTGGGTTGTTAATACAAAATCTGAGGGTTTGAAATTCATATCTTCTAAAATGATTTGGAGATCGGGATTTGGCGATTTTCAGTGGGTTTTGAGGAGGAGATTCATAGGTAACGATTTCTAACCTTAATTCACTTGTATATCATTAACCCGTAGCAATTTCTTCAATCTAATCAATGAATTTGGGTGAAAATCATGAAAATGGGAGGAAAGTTCCCCAAGTAGAAATATGAGGATTTTAGGAGATTTTGACGTCGAATTTTGATGATTTCTTTTCGAGTGCGTTTGTGAGTTAATGTGTGTTCTAAATTTGTAATTTTCACTCGGTCCCGAGACGTGGGCGCGGGGGGACTTTTTGTGCAATTTTCCTAATTTTGCGTATTAGCTTCGAACTAATTAGCTATATTGATTTCTTAAAGTGACATTTATATTATGCAATTGAATTGAATAGATTTGGGCGATTCGGAGTCGGGTACTCGTGGCAAGAATGTGGTCTTGATTTTAGTAGAGCAATCGAGGTAAGTGGCTTGCCTAACTCTGTGTTGGGGACTTCTCTTAGGTTGATTTGACACTATTTGTTGTGTGGGCGCCGTGTGCGTGAGGTGACGAGTGCTTACACGAGACATTGTTGCGAAAATTCCATTTTTCCTATCCATGCCATAAATCATTTTACTCTTATTTCACTACTTAATGTGCTACTTGTGTAGTTTAGATTAGGAAGAAGCATGCCTACTTGTTTTTCCTAAATTCTCTATTTGATACAATGTGCACCATGTTAGATAGTCATTATCTTGTTCATGCCTGTGACATTTTCCAGAACTGTTTAAATACACCTAATCCAACATTCATTCGCATTGCATATTTAAATTGGGACTACGGACGTATTCCAGGAGCTTTTCCTCTGTACTGCATATTTAAATTGGGACTACATACGTATTCCGGGAGCTTTCTCGTTGTACATCATATTTAAATTGGGACTACGGACGTATTATAAGAGATTTCCCCCTGTACTGCATCTTTACATTTGGAACTACGGGACGTATCCCGGGAGATCCCACTACGTGTTACGTTGTGCTGAGCCTCCCTGTTGCTGTTTTACTTTCGGATTACTCATTTTACTGTCCACCTTAGAATTTGTATCCTTTTGTACTATTTTAAACTGTTTTACTTATAAAAATCCAGTAGAGCCTTAACCTGACCTCGTCACTACATGACTGGGGTTAGGCTTGGCACTTACTGGGTATCAATTGTGGTGTACTCATGCCCTTTCCTACACATGTTATTCGTGTGCAGATCCAGGTACCGATACTTAGTTCTGTGGCTAGGGGTCTTGTAGCTGCTTCGAGGAGACCGCGAGGTAATTCTGCTGCGTCCACAGAATCCTACGAGTCGCCTTCTATTCTAGTTTAGACAGAGACATCTTATGTATTTCCGTTTCTTCGTTGTATAGAGCTATTTTAGTACAGAGCTTGTGGCTAAATGTGACATTCCGGGTTTTGGGGGTTATATTTGTACATGTTGAGCAGCTATGTTATGTCTACTTGTGTTTTTCCTTTCTGTCTTTATTTTATTATATTTATTCTTCCGCAAATTTAGGCTTACCTAGTCGTAGAGGCTAGGTGCCGTGACGATGCTTTACGGAGGGTAAATCGGGTCGTGACACCATCATATACTGTAAAATAATAAATTCCACAAGAAAAACTACCAAATTAGACTCAAAACCCAAAATTGGTTCAAACCTGACCCCCGGGCCCACGTCTCGAAAGCCGACAAAAGTCAAAAAACTTAAAAGCCCGTTCACTCATGAGTCTACTTGTTGATACCCAATTTGATCTCATATTTTTAAAATGTATATATATACTTTCAAAATAATATATTTGCATCATCATTTAGTTTATTAACTTATACAAGCATTTTCCATAATTTTTCATGATTTTCAAAAACCCCAAAACTAATTTTTTTTTACATTTTTATTATATAAATATCCAATAATTATCCTTCAAATTAATTTTATGATAATTTAATCATCCAAACTTATTATTTACACCATGTATGTTTTATAATATTTTACTTCATTTTTCATGATTACATTTACAATTTTAGGCCAACCGCACATTCCTGCAATAATAGCCTATATTCTGTATAATTACAATATTTGTGCCAAAATAATTTTTTATATTTTTATAATGTTAATTTATTATTTTCAATCATTTTGGTGCACAAATAATACTTTTGTTATTTATTAATTGCTTTTATAAATTATTTTTGAAATTTTTTGGCTATTTAAATAACAGCCTCACTTTTTAACCAATGTTCGGACCAAGAATCAGCTCAATACCCTAGCCCAAACCAAACAACCCCTAACCCAAAACCCAGTCGTTACCCATTATAATTAACCTGCCCCACTCATTTTTCAATCCTGGTCGTTGATCTCCCTTGTTTATTCTCTCCCTTTTAATTACCCTCCCAGAAACCCTAATCCATTATCCCCCTAACCCGCCGCCCTCACATTCTCTCACCTCCCCTCTATCTCTGAAGAACCCTAAAATTGCCTCCCCATAAATCTTCTCCTAATCCCGCTGAATATGGGATTTGATTGTTATTTCTTGCCATATTCAACCCCTTTTTGGTATTGCTGTTCTCCTATAGTATTTGCGTAAACATGGCAAGCAGATCTCTTCCGAAATCAAACCAAAATTGGTTCAAATCCCTGATTTTGAGTATTCGTCCTATGCTACTGTGAGTCCGGTTTTTTGTTTATATAATGTTGATTTTCACTTTACCTAAAAAAATTAGGGTTTACAGATTTCCTTCTTAAATTGATTTTTAGATTGATTTGCATGTTTATTTACCTTATTTGTTGCTAAAATTACTTTGTCTCCCTTGTTTACTGTCTGATTTACTACTACATAAACCCCTCCCCCATTCCCTTTTAGACAGACTTTAGTCGCTAAATTTTCACTGATAAACTAAGGCTTTTCACTCTATGTTCGTTCATTTGGCTGACTGAAAGCCAAAGCCATCAGATTTCCTATTTTTTGACCTTCCTTTGGTGTGAGCACTGCCCTGGGTTCTTTGAAACCTTTAGGAACTTGACGCATCTGAGAATTTGGGTCTTTTCTTGTTTGTCTACCTGTTGAGCAATAACTAGTTAGTTCTCAACATTTGCAATGTTCATTCCCTTATTCTCTTATTAGCATATCCATGTTTCTGAAAATTGCATGACTTAGGGTATTTTTCTTGACTCTCTTCATGTGTGATTCTGCCTATAACACGAACTTCTCTAGCATTGTCTCGCGCCTAAACTGTTAGTCCTAAAAAATATATTTGTATCTAACTTAGGCAATTTGGACAATTTGAAGCATGTTTAGCTTATTGTATTGGTGATTTGAGTGTTTGCATTGGGTATATGCCTCACCTTATTTCCTGCCTGATTACGAATTTCTATAGTGATTAATTTATATCATTAGTATGCCCTAATCTATTAAAATCGTCACTCTAGCTGTAATTTGCTCCTATGACTATGTTTGTCACTTATTATGTTCTTACCCTGCCAATTTTGTACCCTTAACAACCAATTATCATAGACTAGTCTTTCTTCACTTGTTTTCCCTATAATATATGATTCTATCTGCCTTGCTGGTATAAGTTGTGTTGTTTAATCCTTGTGTTTAGTATAATCTGACCCTTTAGGTTTGAACTTGTTGATAACTTTTGTATTACTGGCCTGATGTTCCCTTGTTTATTAATATGTAACCCTGCCCCATTGCGTTATGTAAAAACTTGCAATATTAACTTGTTGTTCTTGAATTCATCCACCGTCTGTGTTGACATGTTCATTATGTGATCACTTTGTAATTTTTGCAAATGCACTCTTCCAAACCCTGTTACATTGCTACTACTTTCATTTGTTGTTTCTCTATTTTGAGTCTCTAATTCTTGGCCTACTGAAAGCCAAGGCCCCCTAGAACTTATCTATTGACCTCCTTAGTGTGAGCACTGTTCAGGGTCCACTTTGAGACCCTTGTGAACTATGACACACTAGGAACTAAGGTTCTTGGCCACTTTATTCTTCACTGCTCAATTCTACCTTCTCTATGCCTACTGAATAAGCCAATTAGCTTGTGTAAATGAATGTTTTCCTGGATCCTTTGATCAACTATGGCTGTTGGGTATAATCCAAGTTCTCTTGTGGTTTCTAGGTTGTGTTGGAACTTCTGTGGATACAAAAGTGAAGGCATGGTTGGGTTGGGTACACACTAGGCCTGTCCTAGGCCCACTATAGTTATTTTGTATCACTTTGTAATTTATTTCATAATTGGGCCTGTAATAATTATGTAATAACAATTGGGGTACTAATGAAATTGGAAAAATGGGTCTATTCTAATGTTTGCATGAAAGGGTAGAAATCCTGCCTATAGGATCTGAGTGTTCAATTTGTTCTACATGTTTTGTTTCTGTATGTTTGTTAGATAACATGCCTATAGGACGTAAATAATCTCACCTGCTCACATGTTAATTTCCCACACATTACTATATGATTGCTATACTGCAACACAATGATTATTTGTTCAAATTGCTTCATGTTAGATATCATGTCTATAGGATTACATTGAGTCATAAATACATGCTCTTTATAATATTCACGTAGATATCATGCCTATAGAAATCTAATCAAATTAGCTACTATTATTGTTATTCCCGTTAACTTGCTTGCCTAGAAAGCATGCCTATAAGAATGAAAGGATAAATAACTAGTTTCAATTTCCAATTCTTAGAAATACTGCCCATAGGACTCTATTGCTCGCCTAGAAAGTATGTTCATAAAAACAAACGCTGGCAATTTTGAATGATCAAATTGTTTCACTTCCTTATTTCAAAAATAATTAGAAAGCATGCTGATACGCTGAAATCACACCTTAATAAATAGTGTATAGAGGTCGATGTCAAATATAATAACCCAACTAGGCTGGGGTCGAATCACACAGGGAATATGTGTAAAAAGATTACTTGAGTAGTGTGAAACTTGACTTAAATTGTAATTACATTCCATTAGCTAAAAAGAGTGTTGTAATTGAGTGAAATGAAGACAAGTATAATTTTGTAAGATTGTAATTAATTTGATTAAAGACATCAAGGTTGTGTCCCCTTCAATGGAGTGTAATGCTATCGGTGTTAATATGATATATTTCTAATGGGAGGTCCTTTGATATGCAAATGATTTCTAAATGACTACCCAATATTTTCCAATAGTTGGGTAGTATTTTCTCTTTATGATTTTTGCAAATATAAAAGAGTTGCAATTAAGAATAATCAATTTATGCCAAATAGAATCCACTTATTCCAAAGGGATTCTATTAAACAAGGTTTAAAGACTTGAGTTTTTGATGTTCACTTCTACCAAACCCTAACCCACTTTTCCAAGTAAAGAAAGTGTAAAATGGTATTTGTTAATATTTTCAACCACCAACAATAAATGAAGAATGAGAAATGAATAAATATCAACCAACCATTATATATATATATATATATATATTCAATGGTAAACACCCATTAACATTACACCCGTTTAGGGTCCATAACCTTAGTATTTAAAACTAGCCACTCATACTAGAATAAAAAAATAGAACAACAATTAAAGTCATAATGCTTCCGTAAGTGCACAAATCTTTCTTCTAAAGCTTCCAAAAGAATGAATATCCAATGCCTTCAATTGTAGTCTCTTTTTCAGACAAGATGGCCCCATTTTAGTTATGCGGTCCGCATAACTATTATGCGATCGCATAGTCCTCCGTAGAAATGTCTCTCAGCTTCCTTGATATCGGTTATGCGGTCACTATGCAATCCGCATATGTGTTATGCGACCGCATAATGGATCGCATTTTCACCTCTTTAGTTGCCCAAACATCTGCTTCAATATGCGATGGTTATGCGGTCCGCATATGAGTTATGCGACCGCATAATTACATCCTTTCTGCTCTTTTGCAGCTTTTTGACTTCTTTTCCGTGTTTTTAGGTCCTCAAGCCTCATGCATTGAAAAACAATAAAACTTAACAAAGCGACTAATCATCTTGTGAATTTGAACCTCGACCAAACTGACAAAATGTTACTCTCAGCTATGTGGGTTTGTATTATACATCAAGAACCTAACTTCTGTTAAATCTTGTTGTTCATGCACACTCAAAAAAAAAAAATCCCCAACTGACACATATTTACAGGGGATGCACTCAAACACTCTTTCACTCGGAACAAAAGCTACATGTTACAAGTATCAGTCCATATGCTTGCCCTTATTTTAACTTGTTGCTATCTCAGGAATGATTGGTTGTAGATCACCTAGGACTTTTCACAGGTTGTAATGTAGGCTTCGGGAAATGTTGGATGAATATCCGGGAACATAGTGACTATACCCTCCTTGAACTCTACATATACTTTGATTCTTTACTACAAAGCATTTATTGACCTCGAGTTACCGACACCGAACCACCTCAAAGTGTTTCTTCAATTTCCACAAGACTCAATTTTTTTTAAAATTTTTTATAATAGCATTTCTTTTCGGAGCTTGAGTTTCTTCATATATATACAACTTTGAGGAACTATATTTATTCTTCTACACACAGTGTCAACCTTTCCAATTTCCACTTTGTACCGACACCCCTAACTTAGGCTTATACACTCATTCTTACTCGTTCAAAGAGGTTTTAATTCAAAAGAAGGAATTATTTCACAATGGAGTAAAGGTTTGTAATGTGGTAGCTAAAGAGAAGGTTAAAGTCTCAATGGGGGTAACTAGGGTAATTTATGTACCGGGAAGGTCAAGTTTTGGTCAAAATTAGCTAGCAATCACAAAGATAGCCTAAGATCATCTCAGCGTCCAACCATTAGCTTGAGATTCACACACAGAGACCAACCGAGCAAGTTCTAGATATCAGAAGTTAAGCATTAGCATTATTTACACAAATCCTCCATCACTCATTTACGACGCGTGAACTGTTTGACTCAACATAGTTTCAACCCTCAAGTGAATGCAAGGAAACTCAGAGCTTTTATCATATGATATGTAAGATTCTGCGTAAACATAAAGTCAAAGAGAGAGTCTCAAGTTCACAAGAATGACTAACCATAAAAACACTTTTTTTACCAAAGAAGGAAGGGTATAATTTATTCACAAAAATTTCCTTACATGCTTGAAACTAGACAATCACACCAAACAAGTAAAAATGTTCAATACTATTGCCATCGTTCTACTATTACACCCTTGGAAAAGAACCCAAAGAAGAAAAACCAAGGGGAATTCATTACTAGCTACTAGTCTATGCTATTAAAGACAAGGGATTTATGCCCAATTTTTCATACAACTATTTACACAAAATATCTACCCCACCCCCAACTTAAGATCATGCATTGTCCCCAATGCATAAAAATGGAAAAGCAAAGTTTAGGGGATTCCTGGGGTGCACTAAGCGCTCAGAGGGTCTGGAGCATGATGGGCAGCTGTGAGCTCTACTCCTGGCTCCGTGGCACTAGCAAACGCATCCTCAGACTGTGTGGTAGTGGTCTCTGAGGCTGGAGCAGGAAGCTCCACCTGCTTTGAGGCTTAAACAGGAGTTTGGGAGCTGATGGACTCTCCTAATGATGCTTGTGGGGTTGTTGGATGTGCCTTGGCGACCATGTCAGTAAGTGAACGTGCAATTGCTTTCTGCATGTCTGCCTTCTCTGAAACCTGAGCCTCTGTAGAAGCATCCTCTATAGAAGTGGCCACCTGCTTACCCTTATCATCCTGCTAACCCTTAGTCTCATCCACCAATGCGTCCTCATCTATTTCCTCATCTTCAGTCGCTCCGTCATCAGATTCTCCTTCCGACTCTCCAGAATCCTCCTCTAAAGGAGTGTCAATGTGGACAATAGAAGCTGGAGTTTTTGAAGTCTCGGCATCCTGTTCCTCTAGGGATGTCATTATGTTAGAGAAATCCAAATCTAAGCCCGGAACGGAGGTGTCTGCACCCTGCTCACCCCCCTCCGGAAGAAGGGAAGTCAAATCAAATTCCAAGTGCTGTAGCTTGTGCAACTCTTCTTTCGGTTCACTAACATCTTTCTTGAGTTGTTGCATATTCCAACCTCGCCTAGCTCGAAATTTTCAAGTCACACTTCAAAGTGCGTAAGGAGATCTTCAAATGATTTATGTTGTTGTTGAAGCGCATTCACTAAAGGTTTGATGGGTGAAAAGGCTTGTCTGATGAGATTAGGGAGCTCCTTCGTCACCCGGTCCACCTTGGCAGTGGCATGCTGGGCTAGTAGACCCAGCTTTGAGATAGTTGGCAGGGGAATAGGTGGTTGTGCACTGCTTGGCTGAGGAATGGCCGAGGAAGTAGCTGGAGCAGTAGGAGTGTCAGGCAGTGATGGGTGAGTAGGAGCAGGTGTTGGTGAGTCTGATGGATGAGGGAGTGAGGTCTGAAGTCGGATGTCTATCTCCCTGTCTAGTGCATCACTTATCCGAGTGATGTCAATACACTCGAGAGCTTTCTCAAATCGATCATGCTTCGGGACAGGTGGAACGTTTACAACTTTGCAACAGGTGTGATCAAACATGGGAAACGGAGAGAGGTTTTCCAGCTCCTTGAAGATAATGTGTCCCACATCAATCTTGATTCCCGACATGATGCATGCAATATGAGGGCCTTTTCGATGTTGATGTCTGTCTCATTCATACTCGATGTCAGATGGGAGAAAACAAATTTGAGCCAGTGTCGGGCCTCCTAGGTGAGATCCCGTTTGTAAATCTTTTGGCACTGGTCAATCCAGGAAGGGTTCCCATTTGCTATGATGGACACGATCCAATCATGCTCGTTATCTTTGTTGGTTACCTTTGTATCATATTCAGCTGTGACTGACGACCAGTCCTCAAAGAATAGATCATTGATAGTGCATGCGTCATAGAGAACCTGAACCCCTCGAACTAGAACGAAGTCTAGAAATATCCTATTCCGCCTTTGCTCAACCTTTCTTGAGGCATCATAAGAATCATAGAACTCCCTCACAATTGTCTCATTGTAGTCATCTAGAGTGTCAGTGAAGTATCACCATTTCCACTTCTTAATGTTTTCAATTATGTGGGGGTAGTTCTCTTTCAGACCATTAAGGCTCAATTTCTTCTCCTAAAGAATGTTTCTCTTCTTTATCCCCTCTTTGTATACGTTCCATGAGCCTGGGACCCCAAATGTCAAATCTTCCCCACTCTTCCGCCTTGCCTCAGCTTGTTGGTCAACTGATGGCAAAATGTCAGTCTGTGCCCCCTCATCTTCAGACTGGGAGAAGTGCTCAGGAGTGTTGCGGGTGGTTTCTGGTTGTGAACATTTAGCATGTTGTGTTTATTGGCTCAAAGTGTCTCCTTTCTTTCAATGACCGGGTGGTGATCGCATTGCAATAGCTTTCCATTGTTCCATTTCTGCAATAAAACAGTGTGTGGACCGCAAACTCATCGCATATTTGCACACCCCACACTGAAGGATTTATGCGATCGCAAAAACCATCGTAAAGTGGGTTCTGCGACCACAAAGAGATCGCATAATTGCCCCCAAGAAGCAAATTAATCTGACCGTGTTTGCGGTAGCTACGTGGTCCGCAAAACACTTCTGCGGTCGCATATGCCCTCGCATTGTTGCATTTAGACTAGGCCACCTAGGGTTTCTTTTTGCGGTGACTTTGCAGATCGAAAACCAATTACGCGGGCCACAAAGGTCATCTTCCTCAATGTTCAAACCTCTCCCCTTAACAATTCCTATCACTCTAAGGCATTGATTCACCCACTAATCTCTCTCATAGGTTTCTACCTCACACGTTTGGGAAACAAAAACGAGCTAAGGAGCTCAAGTACTGGACAATTAAGTAATGATTCAACAAGAAAAAAAGGAAAAATAAAAATAAAGCACATACCAGTTATTGGAACAAGACGAAGATGAGATCAGAGTTACGAGCAAGATGAATTCCTTAGTGTCGATCCTTGTTGTATGAGCTTTGTGCGTAATTAAAATCTTTTGGGTTTTCTTTTGTTTTTCTTGTTTTTGTAATTTTTTGATTTTGTGAGAAATATTAAGTGTTTTTGTGCAAGTGGGATTGACAGTATGAGAAGGGTAGGGAGTTATACCTGGCGTTTTGCGATGGGCAAGTGATCGCATAACACACTATGCGGTCGCATAAGTGTTATGTGATGATTTTAGGGCTGGGTTGTTTACCCCCATGCTGCGATGCACATTGCGGTCGCATACTTACTATGTGGACCACAGAAATTGAACCATCCCCGTATTTGTGCAGGCCCAACTACCCAATTTCACTGCTCGTATCTGCGATCACTATGCGGTTTGCAAAGTCATTATGCGACCGCATAGTTGCCGCAAATACTTGATTCATTTTTTTCTTCACTTGCCTCTGTCTTTGCACCTTGTTTCATGGTATTTTTTGCTACCAGCAATCTAATACACACGTCAACCTATTCGACACTAACAACAAAATCTACAGAAAAGGAAAACTAAACAAGAAAATGTTACCACACATGGGTTGCCTCCCAATAAGCGCTTGATTTAACGTCGTGGCACGACGATGTTGGTATCTTTTAGGATACTCAGTGGTGGGGGTTGGGCCATCCTTGAGAGAAAATTGCTCTACCAAGTGCTTGTCTCATGTTGTGCCCAGGTAATGCTTAACTTGTTTGCCATTTACTTTGAAGGTTTGAAATCCGTCCTCCGACTCAAATTCAATAGCTCCGAAAGGGGACACATTCAAAACTTTGAACGGGCCTGACCATTTGGATTTGAGTTTGCCCGGAAATAACTTTTGTCTCGAGTTGAATAGAAAGACCAAGTCACATGATTTGAATTCCCTCTTCAGGATCTTCTTGTCATGAACAAACATCATTCTTTCCTTATACATAGCTGCACTCTCATAAGCATGGAAAAAGAATTCTTTCATCTCGCTGAGTTGTGTCATTCTCATATTAGCAGCTTCGACCCAGTCAAGATTCAACTTTTTTAAAGCCCACATGGCTTTGTGCTTAATCTCCACGGGCAAATAACATGCCTTACCAAAGACTAACTGGTACAGTGAAGTGCCAATATGAGTCTTAAATGTTGTGCGATATGCCCACAATGCATCATCTAGCTTCCTTGACAAGTCGGTCTTGTTTGCATTGACATTTTTTGCTAGGATGTTCTTAATATCCCTGTTGGAAAATTCTACTTGACCACTCGACTGAGGATGATAAGGTGTGGCCACCTTGTGCTTTACTCCATACTTTTCGAGCAGCCTGGTGAAAGCCTTGTTTCAGAAATGAGAACCACCATCGCTAAGGATAGCTCGGGGAGTACCAAATCGTGTGAATATGATTTTCCTTAAGAATACATTCATGTGGCTAGGTGCCTCAATTGCCAGCAGGTTAAATACGAGCATCAGAGGCCGGGAGGCCTACTTCAAAAGATGCCCATTCCTGAGTGGAAATGGGAGCGCATCACTATGGACTTCGTGGTTGGGTTGCCTCAGACTTTGCGGAAGGTTGACGCGGTTTGGGTCATTGTGGATAGATTGACCAAATCGGCGCATTTCATTCCGGTGGCCACTACTTACACTTCAAAGAGGTTGGCCCAGATTTATATTCAGGAGATAGTCCGGTTGCACGGTGTGCTGGTGTCCATTATATCAGATCGCGGTCCTCAGTTCACCTCGCACTTCTGGAGAGCATTGCACAGTGAGATGGGCACTCAGATAGATCTCAGCTGAGCATTTCACCCCCAGACTGATTGCTAGTCGGAGCGTACGGTTCAGATATTAGAGGATATGCTCAGGGTATGTGTGCTTGATCTTGGGGTTCAGTGGGACCTGATTGTCCCTAGTAAAGACAAACTCAGCGGGTATGATTTCGTCAACTCGAGTTTCACGAAGGTGTTCGTGATGTTCTCTACCTCTAGAAAAACACTTGGAATCCCTAGCTCTTGGTGAAACTAAAGACCTAGAAGAACGAGGGGAGACAATCTACGAAGAAGAAAAGCCTCTCGAAGGAGTGGACCCTAGACTCCTTAGTCTACCACCCCTTCAACTCCTAGTCGGAGCAGAAGAGGGTGTTAAACTCTCAACGTCTATCACTCTTTTGCGTTGATTTGAAGAAGACATGTTTACGAAGGCAAGAAGAAATTCTTTACAAGTATAAGAGACAAGCTAGAAAGTGTTTCGTGGAAGTAAAGAAAAGAAGAGAGGTATTTATACTTGAGGACAACAATCAAACAAGGGAAAAATAATGATGAAAAGTCATAATTGAAGGTATCACTTCGTGACTGACGCAACCGCAAAAAGCCCTAAAGGGCATCGATTAACTGCAGAACCAATCCGGAAGGGACACGTGGTTTGAGCATTCAATGGAAGTGAAAAACGACTTCTATGTTCAGAAGGATACAATGTTTCGAGGTAAAGCGGTGGCAAAATATTCCCGCCATAAATGCGTATCCACTTACCAAATATTAATCGATAAATAAATGGTAAGTGGGGGGACTATCTGTATTGGTAAAAAAGGGTTTCACACGTAAGGGGATTCTTGACAACTCAACCGGCTATGTGGACCAATGAAAACACAACAATTGGATATGATTCTATAAAGAGGTACGGAACTAAGAGGCGCAGATTAATAAACTGTCACGCCCTAAAATTGAGGGGCGAGACTGGCGCCCAAACGGATGAACCCAGTCAAGCGGACCTAGATTTCCTTTCCTACCCCACGTATTACCCCGTGTTCATAATATACATTGTTCCGTATGAAGTAGCCAATTTAAATTCAAAGTACAATTTACAACATAATTTCATTTTACTATTTTAATTTTCAACAATTGATAACCCAGAACATGCAAGTTACATACAACATTTCCGATGCGATCCACAATTACGTGGGAGTACTACTACCACCCAAGATATACATATATACAACCCACACAGTGTCTGCGGAGCCTCTAAGAGTACTAGGAGTTTTACATAAACTTGCCGGCAACAAGACCCCGACTATACCTTTTACAACATAATCAAAAGAGAATGATGTAGTCCACACACGGCCCCGAGAGAAATGGGGCTCACCAGAACTGCTGAAAAGATGAGGAGGAGACACCACTAACGGCGGACTGAGCTACCTGCTATGGAACCACCTACATCCGTATAAAAGATCTAGTGCCCCCGACAAAAGGGACGTTAGTACCGTTGAATAGTACTAGTATGTATAAACAAACTTACTCTAAGAAAAATCAAACAATACACAGATAGGAGACAACTTTAGAAACCAACAATTAATGCACAGAGATACAAAAACAACACAATTGAGAGTTTCACAGATTCTTATTTCAACACAATCACGTTCCACCCTTGTTCCTTCTCAACAATCCACCCTTATTACTTCATGTTGCGGCGTGCAACACGATCCTATCGGACAATCACATTTCGGCCTTATTGCATTATGTTGCAGCGTGCGATCCGACCCCACTGTACAATTCACATTCCACCCTTATTTCTTCTCACGTCAACCTTATTTCTTCTGTTGCGGCGCGCAACACGATCCCACCGTACAATCACATTTCATAGAAACAATAACAGCTCACAATTCAATCACAAGGCTTCCTATCATCAAGAGTACAATTTCATAAAAACCAAACAATCATGTGTTCACAATAGTCCTTATCAACCATTAATTCAATCACAAAGATTTTCATCAAAGAGAATATAAATTCATTACATCCCACAATCCGTATGAAATCAAGCCACAATAAACCTTGCCAAACAATTAGTCATAAACGATATTGCCATGGTCAATTAGTTAAATTAAATCAATTCATAACTCCTTTTCATCACTTGTTACACAGCCCTTAGCACTTAGATATATTCACACATTTGGGTTTTTTACCATTCTTTCATACCAACATATTCAAGCATTTAACGAACCTTGCACATGATAGAGTAATCACAAAGAAATCACCTTTCACAATTTCACTTAACATGGTAATCGACTAAGAAAATCAAAAAATGAAATCTTACACCTCAACATAGCCGAACAATCAATTCACATATACTTAGCAAGAAACTCATACACAATGCTCAGAAACCAACAAGGTGACTCTACTAAGATTATAGTTATCCATACATACCTTGAGTCGAAATTCCCCTTTAATATCTATCACGATTCACCGAACCATCTAGCACCGTCAATCTAGTCCACAATGTGACATATTTCACTTAGAATTAGGAACCATGAACACAACTCGAACGCATTTAGGCATTTTATCAAACGCAATGTGACCCCCTTAGATTACTAACCCCTTTTTGTGAATAGTTACCCAATCTCGTTTCCCTTTACTAGATTATGGAGTTAAACTCGCATGCATGCAAGGTATCAACTTTTATTTTCAAAAATCAACTTATGTGTTATACCCCTTTTTAGCTAAAACCTGAGAATAAAAAGGAAATGGGGTGGCGACTTACCTCGTAGAGTGAAGAAGATGAAGTTTACTCGATAATTTTCGGGCCTGAGCGATATTTGAAGAATCGATTTGGGGAAGAGGAGGACTTCTCTCTCTAGAACCCACTCTCACGTCTCTCTATTTTTGTTCGGATACCCATTAAAATGAAGGGGAGGGATGTTTTATTAAACTGGGGGTCGGGTGCAAAAATCAGAAATTAAAAAGCCCCGAAGCAGGAAATGCGGTCAGGAATGCAATCGCATTCCTGCTATGCGGTCCTTATTCCTATCGCATAGTCTGCCATAAAGTGGGCCAAAAAGGAAACCAGACTGCCTTGGAATGCGACCATTATGTGGTACGCATACATGTTATGCGATCGCATAGTGCGTCACATAACCTCCTCTGCAGAAAATGGAGATGCAAGGATGCGACAGCTATGCGGTCCGCATTCCCAAAATACGATCGCATCTTGGGCCGCATAGCTGTCCTCAAATTGGACAGAAGGTTGTCCGAGTATGTGACCACTATGCGGTCCGCATACTTGTTATGCGATCTCATAGTGTGTCGTTTAACAGCGCAATTCAGGAAATTTTAATCTTAAGTCCCGGGGTACCTTTTACTCAAAAGGGTCCTTTTTTAAGAACGTCTACAATTATAACAACACGGGGACCAATTCGGGCATTATTTAAGACATGAAATTTTACGGGTCTTTACATCCTCCTCCACTTAAAATCATTCGTCCTCGAATGAGGATCGGGGAATCATTTTGGACAACACAATATGCTAACCCCCAAATTTTCACTAACTCCGATATTCTCTGAACATTTTGCCAGAAATTCCTTTGTAATTAGGCCTATCTACCTGTTAGAGAGCCCCTGAAACACATTGTTAACGAATTTCACACATTTTCAATTACTCCAATAACTTGCACATAATTCATTTATCCCATTAAAGTGTATATAATTCATTTACTTCAACATGCTAGACATAGTCTAGTTAACACCACAACTTGCTTATCGTTTAACTATCACATGAATTGCACATAATTTAGCTTACTTCAAGGAGTTGCACATTACCCAAATAATCACAACATACACAAATATGGCGTAAATTGAGGTGTTACAAGACACAACACATAATTGCTTAGAGATGGAAACTCTCACGATCACTACTAGATTTGTTCAAACAAATGGGGATATTTTTCTTTCATTTCACTTTCCGCTTCCCACGTGGATTCCTCGACTTGCTGACATCGCCACAACACTTTAACAGAAGCAATTTCTTTGTTTCTCAATCTACGGACTTGCCTATCAAAAATAGCAACCGGAACCTCTTCATATTACAATTCTTCATTAATTTCCATGGTCTCAACTGGCACGATGCCAGATGGATCTCCAATTACCTTCTTTAACATGGACACATAAAACACTAGATGCACTAATGACATTTCAGGGGGCAATTCCAGCCTATATGCTACTTTCCCTATTCTTTGAGCGATTCGACATGGCCCAACATATCTCGGGCTCAATTTCCCTCTCTTCCCAAACCGCATCATCCTTTCCTGAATGACTCTAACTTTTTCCATAGCTTGGTGCACAAGATCCGGTCCTAACAATTCCGCCTCACCAACTTCAAACCATCCAATCATAGACCTACACCTCCTTCCGTACAATGCCTCAAATGGGGACATCTGAATACTAGCATGGAAACTGTTATTGTAAGCAAACTCTATAAGCGGCAAGTGATCATCCCAGCTACCCTTGAAATCTAAAACACAAGCCCGCAATATATCTTCAATCGTCTGAATGGTCTGCTCCGATTGACCGTCCATCTGTGGGTAGAAAGTTGTACTGAGATTTACCTAAGTACCCAAACCTTGTTGAAATTTCCTCCAAAAGTTAGCTGTGAACTTGGCTCCTCGATCCGAGAAAATAGAAACTGGATTGCCATGGAGTCTGTCTATTTCTTTAATATACAATTGAGCGTACTGTTCTGCAATATCGGTGGACTTGACTGGCAAGAAATGCGTCGACTTCGTAAGTCGATCCACTATTACCCAAATTGAGTCGAACTTGCGCTGAGTGCAGGGTAACCCTACCACAAGGTCCATATTGATAATTTCCCATTTCCACATCGGTATTTCCATAAGTTGCGTTAACCCACCAGGCCTCTGATGTTCGGCCTTCACTTGCTGACAATTCGGGCATCTAGCCACAAAGTCTGCCACACCCCTCTTCATACCATTCCACCAATAAATCTCCTTGAGATCGTGATACATTTTCATAGAACTTGGGTGAACAGAATACCTGGAATTATCAGCCTCTTCCATTACCCTCTCCCGGAGATTATCCACATCTGGAACACATAATCTCCCTTTGACACCGCAAGACACCGGCATCATTGCCGAGTGAAAATGCTGAAGTCTTGTGATTCAAAATTTCTTCCCTCAAATGTGCCAACACCGGATCTCTGAATTGATTTTCCTTGACTTTTTCTATAAGTAAAGACTCTGATCCATTACGCACCACGACATTCCCCTCATCTGAGGCTGAAAGACATACCCCAAGACTTGCCAACTGATAAACCTCACGGGCCAAACACCTATGACCGGCTTGAAAATGTTCCAAGTTACTCATGGATTTCTGACTAAGAGCATCGGCTACCACATTCGCCTTTCCTGGAAGGTACAAAATATTCATATCATAATCTTTGTGTAATTCTAACCACCTCCGCTGCCTTAAGTTCAACTCCTTCTGCTTTAATAAATATTGAAGACTCTTGTGGTCTGTGAACACGTCCACATGGACCCCATAAAGATAATGCCGACATATTTTTAATGCAAACACGATCGCTGCAAGCTCCAAATCATGCGTCGGATAATTATTCTCGTGATTCTTGAGCTGCCTTGAAGCATACGCTATAAATTTACCACATTGCATCAACACACACCCCAAACCAACCCTCGAAGCATCGCAATAAACTATGAATCCTTCTGTACCTTCTGGCAAGCTCAACACCGGTGCCAAAGTCAATCTTTACTTCAATTCCTGAAAACTCTTTTCACAAGCATTGGACCACTAGAACTTAACTACTTTCTGCGTCAGTTTAGTCAATGGGGAGGCGAGGGTAGAGAATCCCTCCACGAACCTCCGATAGTACCCAACTAGACCCAAGAAACTGCGTATCTCTGTCGGGTCGTTGGTCTAGTCCAATCCTTCATCGCTGCGTTTTTTTGGGGATCAACCTGAATCCCTTCCCTGGAAACAACATGGCCCAAAAAGGTGACTGATTCTACCCAAAACTCACATTTTTAAAAATTTGCATACAATTGGTGCTGATGAAGAGTCTGCAGAACTGCCTTGAGGTGATTAGCATGATCTTCCCGACTTCGCGAATAAACAAGGATGTCATCAATGAAGACTATCACGAAAGAGTCAAAAAATGACTTGAAGACCCGATTCATAAGATACATAAAGGCTGTTGGGCGTTGGTTGTCCCAAAAGACATTACCAGAAATTCAAAGTGCCCATAACGAGTCTTGAAGGCGGTCTTAGGAATATCCTGCTCCCTGATATTTAACTGGTGATACCCGGACCGTAAATCAATCTTGGAGAAAAATCTCCCACCTTGGAATTGGTCGAACAAATCATCTATTCGAGGCAATGGATATTTTTTTTCTATGGTGACCATGTTGAGCTGCCGATAATAAATACACATCCGAAGCGATCCATCCCTCTTTCTGACAAAAAGAACCAGTGCACCCCAAGGCGACACACTTGGCCGAATGAAACCCTTTTCTAATAGATCTTTCAATTGTTCTTTAAACTCTCTCAATTCTGCTGGTGCCATCCTGTAAGGTGGAATAGATATTGGCTGTGTATCTGAAAACACATCAATCCCGAAATCAATCTCTCTATCTGGCGGAATCCCAGGAAGCTCATCTGGAAATACTTCAAGAAACTCATTCACAATCGGCACGGACTCGGGAGCATGCACCTCTGAAGTGGTGTCCGCAACCCGGACCAAATGATAGATGCACCCCTTCCGTATCATCTTGGAGGCCTTAAGATAGGATATAAACTTACCCCTCGGCACAACATCATTCCCATTCCATTCAATAATTGATTCATTAGGAAACTCGATCCTCATAATTCTGGTTCGGCAATCGAGTTTAGCAAAGCATGAGTAGAGATAATCCATCCCCATGATAACATCAAAATCCACCATTTCTAACTCAATAAGATTGGTCGTGGTATCTCGACCACATACTGCAACAACACAATTCCTATTGACTCGCGCGTCCGTAATAGAATCACCCACAGGAGTCGACACTGAGAATGGCTCATAAAGCTGTTGGGGTTCTATCCCAAAACTTGAAGCAATAAATGGAGTAACATATGACAATGAAGATCCAGGATTAATAAGAGCATAAACATAATGTGTTTGAACAGTCATAATACATGTGACAACATCTGGAGAAGCCTCCACACTCTGGCGACCACTCAAGGCATAGAATTGACTGGGTCCCCCTTGACCCTGTGCTCTACCCCTAGCTGCACTGCGCCTTGGTGGTGCTGGAGGGCGTGCTGAAGACGTAGTGGCTGATGAACTTGATGGCTGAGAAGTACCCCTACTTGTGCCCTGACTAGGCGCACAACAATCTCGCTGAACATGGCCCCTCACTCACCATCTATAGCATACCGGGATATCTAGGTAACAAGGCTCAGAATGTAACCTCCCACACTTACAGAATGGGGCCCTTCGTTGCTGTTGGAACCTCCCACCAGAACGACCTGACTGATGGAACCTCCTACTGTCTGAACCAGGCCCAAAGCAACCTCTCTACTGATAATTGTGCCCTGATGGTGGCGCACTAGCTGAGAGCATAGGACTTAGATGGACCTAATGATCCTCTCCCAAGGGTTGATCTCCCTCCTCCAACTGAACTCCCAGGGTTGCCCGCTGACCGAGCCCTACTACTACTCTCCCTTTCCATCTTTGTCTTTAATTTCCGAGCCTCTGTAGCCTGGGAGAATCCCACAATCTTCCAATAGTTCATATCTGAGTGCAAAGCAGTTGTAGTAGCCTCATTGATAACCAAGAGACCAAGGCCTTGAACAAACCGACAAACTCTGGCCTCCATAGTTGGCATCATATGGATAGCATACTTGGACAAGCGCACGAACTCCATGTGGTACTCCCACACACTCATATTACCCTATTTAAGGACCTCAAACTCTGCAGCACGGGCTGCCATAATCTCGGCAAGCAGGAAATGATCCATGAAAGCATCTACAAACTCGACCCACCTCGCCGGAGGGCTCCCCTATCCTAGGGAACTCTCCCACATCTCTAACCAAGAATATGCCGCTCCCTTCAGATGATAGGAAGCTAACTCAACTCCCTCTTTCTCTGTAGCCTTCATATCCCGAAGAGTCTTGTACATTTCATTTATAAACTCTTGAGGATCGGCCTTTGGGTAGGTGCCTGTGAACTCTGGAGGGGCTAACTGTAGAAACTGGTTGACTCAAGAACCGAAGAATCCCCTTGCTCGCTAGAGGAAGCAGGGGCAGCATGTGATCTTTGGGCCTGAGAGGCCACTAGCTGAGTCAACAACTGAATAGCTCCCCTGATGTCCCCATCAGAAATACCGGGAACGGAAGCTGGGACTTAGGTACGATTAGGAACATCAGAGGGAGGGACTGTGGCACCCTCCACTGGAGCAGGAATTGGAACAGTTTGGCCTGAAATGTAAGGGTCAGGTAGATTTAGGTTCGGGAAATCATTCTCACCTGCACCGTCAGATAAGGAATTTATGGCCACACTTGGGGTGGCATTGGCCTCTAGGCCGAGTCGAGCTCTCTTCTTGGGTGCCATTTACTGAAAATTGGGACAATGCACGAGTTAGATAAAGATATTCTCACCTTCCACTTCATCGCACGATACAGAGTAACAATCAAAGGGTATTTTCCTAAATGTCCATGCAGCCCCCTAATTATAGATGTGGTCGACAACACACCGATAAAAAGGGGCTCTACTAGACCAACTCTGAGACATCCTAGGACACTTTTAAAATCGGGCTATGATACCAAGTTTGTCACGCCCCGAAATCGAGGGGCGAGACCGGCGCACAACCGGATGAACCCAGTCAAGCGGACCTGGATTGCCTTTCGTACCCCACGTATTACCCCGTGTTCATAATATACATTGTTCCGTATGAAGTAGCCAATTTATATTCAAAGTACAATTTACAACATAATTTCATTTTCCTCTTTTAATTTTCAACAATTGATAACCCAGAACATGCAAGTTACATACAACATTTCCGATGCGATCCACAATCACGAGGGAGTACTACTACCGCCCAAGATATACATATATACAACCCACATAGTGTCTACGGAGCCTCTAAGAGTACTAGGAGTTTTACATAAACTTGCCGACAACAAGGCCCTGGCTATACCTTTTACAACATAAGAAAAAGAGAATGATGTAGTCCACACATGACCCCGAGAGAAATGGGGCTCACCAGAACTGCGAAAAAGATGAGGATGAGACACCACTAACGACGAGCTGAGCTACCTGCTATGGAACCACCTACATCCATATAAAAGATGTAGAGCCCCCGGCAAAAAGAACGTTAGTACCGTTGAGTAGTACTAGTATGTATAAACAAACTTTACTCTAAGTAAAATCAAAGAATACACACATAGGAGACAGTTTAAGAAACCAACAATTAGTGCACATAGATACAGAAAACAACACAATTGAGAGTTTCACATATTCTTATTTCCACACAATCATGTTCCACCCTTGTTCCTTCTCAACAATCCACCCTTATTACTTCTTGTTGCAGCGTGCAACCCACCATACAATCACATTTCGGCCTTATTACATTCTGTTGCGGCGTGCAACCCAATCTCACCGTACAATTCATATTCCACCCTTATTTATTCTCACATCAACCTTATTTCTTCTGTTGCGGCGCGCAACACGATCCCACCGTAAAATCACATTTCATAGGAACAATAACAGCTCACAATTCAATCACAAGGCTTCATATCGTCAAGAGTACAATTTCATAACAACCAAACAATCCTGTGTTCACAATAGTCTTTATCAACCATTAATTAAATCACTAAGATTTTCATCAACAAGAGTATAAATTCATTACATCCCATAATCCGTATGAAATTAAGCCACAATAAACCTTGCAAAACAATGAGTCATATACGATATTGCCATGGTTATTTAGTTCAATTAAATCAATTCATAACTCCTTTTCATCACTTGTTACACAACCCTTAGCACTTAGATATATTCACACATTTGGGTTTGTTACCACTCTTTTATACCAACATATTCAAGCATTTAACGAACCTTGCACATGATAGAGTAATCACAAAGAAATCACATTTCACAATTTCACTTAACATTGTAATCAACTAAGAAAATTAGAAAATGAAATCTTACACCTGAACATAGCCGAACAATCAATTCACATATACTCAGCAAGAAACTCATACCGAATGCTCGGACACCAACAAGGTGACTCTACGAATATTAAAGTTAGCCATACATACCTCGAGTCAAAATTCCCCTTTAATATCTTTCACGATTCACCGAACTGTCTAGCACCTCAATCTAGTCCACAATGTGACATATTTCACTTAGAATTAGGAACCATGAACACAACTCGAACTCATTTAGGCATTTTATTGAACGCAATATGACCCCCTTAGATTACTACCCCCTTTTTGTGAATAGTTACCGAAACTCGTTTCCCTTTACTAGATTATGGAGTTAAACTCACACGCATGCAAGGTATCGGCTTTTATTTTCAAGAATCAACTTATGTGTTCTACCCCATTTTAGCTAAAATCTGAGAATAAAAATTAAATGGGGTGGGGAATTACCTCTTACAGTGAAGAAGATGAAGATTACTCGATAATTTTCGGGCCTGAGCGATATTTGAATAATCGATTTGGGGAAGATAAGGACTTCTCTCTCTAGAACCCACTCTCACTTCTCTTTATTTTTTTTAGATACCCATTAAAATGAAGGGGAGGGTTGTTTTATTAAACTGTGGGTCGGGTGCAAAAATTAGAAATTAAAAAGCCCCGAAGCAGGAAATTCGGTCAGGAATGCGATCGCATTCCTGTCGCATAATCGCATTCCTGCTATGCGGTCCACATTCCTGTCGCATAGTTTGCCCTAAAGTGGGCCAAAAGGGGAACCGGACTGCCCAGGTATGTGACCACTATGCGGTCCACAAACATGTTATGCGATCGCATAGTGCGTCGCATAACCTCCTCAGCAGAAAATGCAGATGCAAGGTTGCGACAGCTATGCGGTCCGCACTCCCAAAATGTGATCGCATCTTGGGCCGCATAGTTGTCCTCAAATTGGACATAAGGTTGTCCAGGTATGCGACCACTATGCGTTCCGCATACCTGTTATGTGATCGCATTGTGCGTCGCATAACAACGCAATTATGGAAATTTTTATCTTTTAAGTCCCGGGGTACTTTTTTCTCAAAAGGGTCCGTTTTTAAGAACTTCTACAGTTATAACAACACGGGTACCTATTCGGGCATTATTTTAGACATGAAATTTTACGGGTCTTTACATAAACCTACGGGGTAATATGCCACGGAAGCTCAACCTGATTGAGACACGGAAGAGATACAGTCAGAATGAATACAGACAGAGCTATGGGCATCCTCAATTAATGACTCATACGTTATGTAACTTTCATGCAACAGTTACAGTTACCCTTTGTAACTCCACATTAATGTAATAATTAATCATTAATGGGCGATCATTGCAAGGAGTAGACGTTGTATTAGGAAACCCCCTATATAAAGGAGGGAAATATAATTTGTAAGGGACATCTGAACTTCGAAGACAATACACTTTACGTTTTGAGCATCATATTATCACCATTCATTAATTTTCTTTTACTAAATATTATTTCTTTGATTATCAGTAACCCGTGTTCATCCTAAAAGTTGCTTTAGTTAAAGAATCTAATTCTTTGGTTAAACACTCGGTCTGCTGTCATAAATGCCAAATCACGACCTATGCGGTCTGCATAACTCTTCTGCCTGGACTGAGTTGTACGTAGTCTATCCTAAATGATATTCACCTTATCCAAGGCATCCTAAACTATATCTGAACCCAACAATCTATCCTCTCCCGGCTCGAACCACCCAACTGGCGACCGACACCGCCTACCATACAACGCCTCATAAGGAGCCATATGAATGCTTGATTGGTAGCTGTTGTTGTAGGCAAACTCAGCTAAAGGCAAAAACTGGTCCCATGAACCTCCAAAGTCAATGACACATGCTCCCAACATATCCTCCAAGATCTGAATAGTGCGCTCAAACTGCCCGTCCGTCTGAGGATGAAACGCTGTGCTCAACTCAACCCGTGTGCCCAACTCACGCTGAAATACTCTCCAGAAATAGGAGGTAAGCTGAGTACCTCGGTCGGAAATAATGGACACGGGCACACCATGCAGGCGAACAATCTCCCTAATGTAGATCTTTGCCAACTTTTCCAAAGAATACGAAATTGATACGGGAATGAAGTGTGCTGACTTGGTCAGCCTATCCACAATGAGCCACACCGCATCAAACATCCTCTGAGTCCGTGGGAGCCCAACTACGAAATCCATGGTAACACGCTCCCACTTCCACTCGGGAAGCTCAATTTGCTGCATCAAACCACCGAATCTCTGGTGTTCGTACTTAACCTGCTAACAATTCAAGCACCGAGCTACATATGACATAATGCCTTTCTTCATCCTCCGCCACCAATAATGCAGCCGCAAATCCTGGTACATCTTTGAGGCGCCTGGATCAATGGAATGCCGTGAACTATGGGCCTCCTGCAATATAAACTCACGAATACCATCAACATCAGGCACACAAATACAGCCCTGCATCCTCAAGACTCCATCATCATCCACTGTAACCTACTTTGCACCTCCGTGTCGGACCGTATCTCTAAGAACACATAAATGATGATCATCATGCTGTCGGTCTCAAATACGATCAAACAATGAATAACGGGCCACAGTATGAGCTAAGACACTGCTAGTCTCTGAAACATCCAACCTCATGAATCGATTGGCCAAGTCTTGAACATCTAATGCAAGCGGTCGCTCCTCGACCGGTATATAGGCAAGACTACCCATGATGGCTGACTTCCGACTCAAAGCGTCGGCCACCACATTGGCCTTTCCCGGATGATAATGAATGGTAATGTCATAATCTTTCAACAACTCTAACCATCTTCTCTTCCTCATATTCAACTCTTTCTGTTTGAACAGATACTGCAAACTCTTATGGTCCGTGAACACCTCACAGGACACACCATACATATAATGCCTACAAATCTTTAACGCATGAACAATAACTGCTAACTCTAAATCATGAACTGGATAGTTCTTCTCATGAATCTTCAACTGAATAGAAGCATAGGCTATAAGCTTGCCATCCTGCATCAACACCGCACCAAGTACAACTCGTGAAGTATCACAATACACGGTATATTACCATGAACCTGTGGGAAAAACTAACACTGGTGCCGTGGTCAAGGTTGTCTTGAGATTATAAAAGCTCGCCTCACAATCATCGTAACACCTGAACTAGGCACCCTTCTGAGTCAACATGGTCATCGGGGCTGCGATAGATGAAAAGCCTTCCACAAATCGGCGATAATAACCTGCTAAGCGCAGGAAACTCCAAATCTCTGTATTTGAAGTGGGTCTAGGCCAATCTCTGACTGCTGAAATCTTCTTGGGATCCACCTGAATACCCTCTGCCAACACCAAATGACCTAAAAGGCTACCGAACTCAACCAGAACTCACATTTAGAAAATTTGGCATACAACTAGTTGTCCTTCAGAGTCTGGAGGACGACTCGAAGGTGCTGTTTGTGCTCCTCCCGGCTGCGGAAGTATATCAATATATCATCAATGAAAACAATAACAAATGAATCCAAATAGGGCTTGAACACTCGGTTCATCAATTCCGTAAAAGCAGCAGGGGCATTTGTCAACCAAAATGACATCACCAAGAACTCATAATGCCCGTACCGAGTGCGGAAAGATGTCTTAGGGACATCAGACGCCCTAATCCTCAACTGATGGTAGCCAGATCTCAAGTCAATCTTGGAAAACACTATGGCACCCTGAAGCTGATCGAATAAATCATCAATCCTCGGTAAGGGATACTTATTCTTAATAGTAACCTTGTTAGATTACCGATAGTCAATACATTTCCTCATTGAGCCATCTTTCTTCTTAACAAACAACACTGGGGCACCCCAAGGAGAAATGCTAGGCCTAATGATTCCTTTATCAAGCAAGTAATGTATCTGATCCTTCAATTCATTTAGCTCTGGCGGGGCCATACGATATGGTGGAATGGAAATGGGTTGAGTGCCCGGAGCCAACTCAATGTAAAAATCAATATCCCTATCGGGTGGCATACCCGGAAGGTCAGCATGGAATACCTCTGGAAACTCACGAACCACAGGCACAGACTCCATAAAAATTACCTCGGCACTAGAATCACGAACATATGCCAAATAGGCCAAACAACCCTTCTCGACCATGCGTCGAGCCTTTATATATGAAATAACTTAACCGGAAGAATGACTAGGAGTCCCTATCCACTCCAATCGAGGTACTCCTGGTAAGACCAAGGTCACAGTCTTGGCATGACAGTGCAGAATAACATGGTAGAGAGATAACTAATCCATCCCCAGGATGACATCGAAATAAACCATATCAAGAAGTAATAGATCAACACGGGTCTCAAGATTACCAAAAACCACTATACATATCCGGTAGACTCGACGTACCATAATAGAATCACCCACCGGTGTAGACACATATACATGAGTACTTAGGGAATCACGGGGCATAATTAGATAAGGAGTAAAATATGTAAACACATAGGAGAATGTAGACCCCGGATAAAATAAAATCGAAGCATCTCTGCTGCAAACTGAAACCATACCTGTAATAACTGCATCAGAGGCCTCAGCCTCAGGCCTGGAAGGAATAACATAGCATCATGACGGAGCCCCTCGAACCTGAACATCTCTGGACCGACCTACTGTGGGCTGACCTCTACATTTCATAGCCTGTCCTCCACCTCTATCTGTCTGGACTCCACCTCTGGCACCACGACCTCCACCCTTAGCTTGCTGAGGGGGTGGGGGTCTACCTAGTGCGGGAATCATAGCACGGGAACCCTGATGCTGAGGACCACTAAAAGCTCGGGGGAAATACCTAGAAATATGCCGTGGAACACCACAAGAGTAACAGACCTCTGCTGCTGAGACTGCTGGCCCTGAAACTGTCCATGTCGACCAGAATAACCACCTTGGAAGCTCTAAAGTGGCAGTGCACTGATAGGAACTAGTGGTGCACTTATAGGAGCTTGATGTGCACTACGGGATACCTCAAGTGCCTATGCCAAATGAATCTCTGCCTCCAGATGAGGCACCACTGAATCGGCCGAAATGATGAGGTCTCTTGTCAGATCCTTGACCACGGCCCTTAGACAAGACCATCTCAATTCGCCTGGCCATATTGGCCGCCTCCTGGGATGAAATATCGTTACCTGACTCCCTAACCATCTAAAGTCTAATAGGCTGAGCTAGCCCCTCAATAAACTTCCTCACTCTCTCTCGCTCTGTGGGGAGTATCATGATAGCATGTCTTGCCAAAGTGATAAACCTGGTCTCAAACCGTGTAATAGTCATAGATCCCTGATGGAGGCTCTCAAACTGCCTCCAAGGATCCTCCCTCTGAGTAACTGGTAGATACTTCTCCAAGAATAACCTGGAGAACTGAGCCCAAGACAACGGCGAAGATCCAACTGGCCTAGTCAAGAAAAACTCCCTCCACCAAGTCTTGGCGGTACCAGAAACACGGAATGTAGCAAAATCAACTCCATTGGTCTCTACGATCCCCATGTTTCGAAGAACCTCATAGCAACTGTCCAAGTAATCCTGAGGATGCTCTAATGGTGCACCAGTAAATGTAGTGGAAAATAACTTGGTGAACCGATCCAATCTCCACAAAGCATCGGCGGACATAATTGCTCCCTCAACAGCCTGTGCCAAAATTCTCGACTGAGCTGCTCTAGCTGTCTAAGGTGCTGGAGTTTGGAACTGAGAGGCTAACTGCTCTGGTGTGCAGGTAGTAGGATTCTGGGCCCCTCCCCCAGCCTGAGAGATGGATGGTGCAGTAGAAAGTAGACCGGCTTGAGCCATGCTCTCCATATGGCCTACTAAGAGGACCAAAGCGCCCTGAAGTACCGGGGTGGCAATAAACCCCTCTTGGTCCTGAGCTGGTCCGACCAGAACCGTCTGAGCAGGAACCTCACCGGGAAAATCTACCTGTGGGTCCTCTACTGGGGATGCTGCTCTAGGTTGAACCCTGCCCCTCCCTCGCCCTCTAGCACGGCCTCGGCTCCTCATAGGAGCTGCAACTGGAGGATCAGGCTGTTGATCGGTAGATGAGGAAGCACGCGTTCTCGGCATCTGCGAGAGAGTAGAATAGAAACTCGATTAGCATTTAGAATTCAAATCGCACGACAGAGAAGAAAAGATGTGAAGTTATTCCTAACATTGCAACCTTTGGGGGATAAGTACAGACGTCTTCGTACTGATCCCTCAGACTCTACCAAGTTTGTCCATGACTTGTGAGACCTAAGAAACTTAGAGCTCTGATACCAACTTGTCACGACCCGAAGTTCCCACCATCGGGACCGTGATGGCGTCTAACGTTGAACCGCTAGACAAACCAACGCGTTTACTCATGTTTATTAAAAGCCTTCACTATTAAATGACAACATGTTAAGATTAACTTTCCAAAGATAATAGCATAAAATATGAGCGGAATAAGGGTTTTACATAGCTGAATCCATAAATCTTAACTAGTATTTAAGCTAGCCAACCTGGATCTTTGGTGTCACAACTCACGGACTGTCTAAGAATAGTACACAAAATGGTCTGAAAGAAGTAAATACAAATGTTTCTAAAGTAAAAAAATTAGAAATGAAATGGGATAAGGAATGGGATGCCAAGGCCTGCGGACGCCTGCAGGTCTACCTCAGTGTCTCCGGTGACTGAAGGATGCTCCCTCGATCAATTTCCACTGGGTCCGATACCGTAATCTGCCCAACATAAAGAAGTGCAGGTGTAGCATCAGCACAACTGACCCCATGTACTGAGTAAGTGCCGAGCCTAACCTCGGCGAAGTAGTGACGAGGCTAGGACACGACAAATAATAAACACATGTGCAATTCAATAACATAGAAACAGAAATAATGGCAGGAAAATAATCAGTTAAGTGTAAAATGGGAGAGAACATGTTGGGGACAAGGGGAAAACAAATACTGAATCACAGAACGAAGCAACAATCTAAGTATAAAAATAGCACAGGAAGTAAGCACATAGAACAAACAAGTACACGACATCACCCTTCGTGCTTTACTCTCATGCTCGCCAAAACAAGTGCACGACATCACCCTTCGTGCTTTTACTCTCATCCTCACCAAAAAAAGTAAATAAATAAATAAACGGCATCACCCTTCGTGCTTTTACTCTCATCCTCACAAAAACAAGTAAGTAAATAAATACACGGCATCACCCTTCGTGCTTTTACTCTCATCCTCAAAATGAAGTGAATAAATAAAATGGCACGGCATTATCCTTCGTGCTTTTAAATAATAAATCATGAAACGGCATCACCTTTCATGCTTTACACTATTTCTCACACAAACAATATCAAGAACAACAGTTTGGCAAGGACAATCAATAACATGCATCATAATCACAACATCTCGGCAAGGGAACAACAGTAGAAACAAATACCGCCCTGGCAAGGACACAACTATAACCAATCTTGCTCAAGTGTAAAACCTAACAAAATAATCCTCAACCGAACAATTAACCAACAATGTTCACAACCAAGTATTTCCAACCAGTGAATAACTTCCAAAATGATATCTACCTCATAACATAGTAAATAACGAAGAAAAACACATATATCATAAAGACCGACTCACGGGAATGATTGACAACAATGCATAGGTACTCGTCACCTCACCTATACATTGAACATGGGATAAACACGTAGCACCTATGACTCAACACCTATTCCCTCAAGCTAAGGTTAGGCCAAACACTTACCTCAATGCCACGAACACAATTCAAGCTTTAACTACTGCTTTACCGCTTGATCCGACCACCAACTCGCTCGTATCTAGCCACATGTTACTTAATTATATCAATAAATTCAAAATGAATCAATTCTAATGCATGGAAATGAGTTTTCTAAAGTTTTTTTCCAAAAAGTCAAAGACGACCCCGGTCCCGCTCGGTCCAAACTTGAAATTCGGACCAAAACCCGATTACCCATTCACCCCCGAGCCCAGATATATAAATAATTTTGGAATCCGACCTCATTTTGAGGTCTAACTCCCCAAATTTCAATATTCTTAAGTTTTACCCAAAATTCCCAATTCCAAAATGAAAACCCAAGATTCTAGGATGAAATCTTGTAAAAAGAAGTTAAAGATTAAAGAAAATGAGTTAGAAATCACTTACTAATGTTTTAGAGAATAAAGAGTGTTTGGAAAATCGCCTCTTATGTTTTTAGGGTTTTGAGAAAATGAAAAATAACTGAAAATCCCGTTTAAATATACCCCTCTCAGGACCCCACCACGGACTGCACTAAAACGACCGCGGCCGCGGAGGCCCACTGCGGACCGCACAAAGGCGACCGCCGCCGCGAAGGCACCACCGCGGACCGCACAAAGGAGACCGTCGCCACGAAGGCCCACTGCGGACCGCACTGGAGGGTTCAGAGGTTTGTACTCCTCTGAACCTGCAACAGCCCTGTTCTATGCCTAAAAACATCCTGGAACCTACTTGAAACTCACCTAAGCCCTCGGAACTTCAAACCTAAAGGTGCACACAACCTTGAAAATATCCTACGGACTTATTCGTGTAATCAAATCACCAAAATAACATCATAAACATGGATTAAACCTTAAAATCAATGAAATTTCTAAAAACTCCTTTAAACATCAAATTTTGCAATTTGGGTCCGAATCCCGTCAGATGGATTCCGTTTCTTACAGTATTTCACAGATAACACACATAAAACATATCAAACTTGTACCGGGCTCCTAAACCAAGATACGGGCCCGATACTCGGACTTGGGACCTCGAAATTCGATTTCGGGCATACACCCAAGTCCCATATTTTCCTACGGACCCTTCGGGACCGTTAAATCACGGGTCCGGGTCTGTTTGCCAAAAATGTTGACCAAGTCAACTTTACTCCAACTTCAACACAAAAATATCATTTTCATTAGTTTTTCTCATAACGGCTTCCCAGCTACACGCCTGGGTTGAGCACGCAAATCGAGGTGAGATAGGAGGGGGTTCTCATGACCTCGGAACACAGATCTAGCTAGAAACACACGGGATGAAAATTTGGGTCATCAAAGACTCGGATGCAACAATATCTTGAAAAGTCATGAGATCTCGTAAGGCAGCTCAAAACATGGAAAGTTATACAAATACGTAGAGAGGAAAATGCAGAAGCGGATGCATTACCTAACCTCGCAGCTGTTACATAAGTAACAAATAAAGACAATGCAATTGTCGTCCACCTATTTCATCCAGCAATTGACTAGGACAAAAATGAGGTAACTTTTTACAATATAACCTGGGATTGGAGAAACGAAATTTTAATTTTTTTGCATAATGGCAATGTACTTGAAGACCAAAAAGTAGCTCAAGCACTTCGCCAAAAAGCTGCAAGGTACTGCCTCATTCGCAATTCTCTGTATCGAAAAATGTTCGGAGGTCCCTTAGCGAAATGTCTCGGATTAAATCAAACAGAGTTTGTGATTAAGGAAGTACACGAAGGATACTATGGAAATCATGCAGGGGGAGATCTTTAGTCAAAACCCTAATCAGAGCAGGGTACTATTGGACCAAGAAGGAAGAAGAGGCTGAAAGCTACGTAACAAAAAGCGACAAATGCCAGCGATTTGCTAACAACATGCATCGACCAGCAGAGCTATTACACCCAGTGATATCTCCATGGCCATTCATGAAATGGGGGATGGACATAGTTGGACGCTTTCCCTCAGCTAATGGAAAGGTACGGTTCTTACTCGTGTTAACTGACTATTTCACAAAATGGGTGGAGGTAGAAGCTTTCAAACAGGTGCGATAAAAAGAAGTAAAAAGCTTCATATGGAGAAATATAATATGTCAATTTGGAATACCGAAGGAGATCGTTTGTGATAATGGCCCGCAGTTCATAGGCTCGCAAATCACAGAATTTCTCAAAAGCTAGCAAATCAAACGAATTACTGCATCGCCATTGTTTAACCAAAGAATTAGATCCTTTGACCAAAGTTATTTTTTGGATGAACGCGAGTTACTGATAATCAAGGAAATAATATTAAATAAGTAAGTATAAGTAAAATACAATAGTATGATACGCTGAAAAGTAAAATGTGTTGTATTCGCAATCTCGCCCCCCTTTACAAGTTGTCTTCCCTTCCTTTACATAAGGATTTTCTTAACATAACGTCTGATTCTTGCAATTATCGCCCATTAATGACTAATTATTACATTAATGAGGCATTACAAAGGGTAATTGTAACTGTTGCATCAAGCTTATATAATGTATGGATCATTAATTGAGGATTCTTGAATCTGCCCGTAGCTCTGTCCGGATTCACTCTGATCGTGTCTCTTCACCGTCTCAATCAAGTTGAATTCCCGTGGCTGATGAACTCAAAGAATTATTGATCTGTGCCTCGTTGTTATGTACCTCTTTATAGAATCATATCCAGCTATCATATTTTCTTTGGTTCATGTAGCCGCCTGAGTTGTCTATAATCAGCTTACGTGTGAGACTCTTTTTTACCAATACATATAGTCCCCCCACTTACCATTTATTTATCGATCAATATTTGGTAAGCGGATACGTATTTATGGCGGGAATATTTTGTCGCCGCTTTACCTCGGAACATTGTATCCTTCTCTGAACATAGGCGTCGTTTGTCACTTCCATTTAATGCTTAAACCACGTGTCCTTCCCAGATTGGTTCTTTGGCTACTCGGCACCTTTTAGGGCTTTTTGCGGCTGCGTTAGTCCCGAAGTGACACTTTCAATTATGACTTTTCATCATTATTGTTTCCTATGTGTGACGGTTGTTCTCAAGTATAAATACCTTTCTTCTTTTCTTTGCTTCCACGAAACACTTTCTAACTTGTCTCTTTTACTTGTAAAGAATTTTTCTTGCCTTTGTAAACATGTCTTCTTCAAATCAACCCAAAGAGTAATAGATGTTGAGAATTTAACACCATCTTCTGCTCCGACTAAGAGTCACTCCTTCGAGAGGTCCTTCTTCTTCTCAGATAGTCTCCCTTCCTTCTGCTAGGTCTCTATTTTATCCAAGGGCTAGGGCTTCCCGATCTTTGTCTAGAGGTAGAGATGAACACCTTCTTGAACCTAGAGTTGATGAAATTATTCCCTCTGAGTTTGTATTTACTAGGGATAATCAAGTTCTAGTAGATCAGTCTTCTTCCCTTGATAGTGTTGAGAGGTATCCAACCCTTATTACTGATGTTCAGATTTCCCTTGTTCGTAGGGAGTGTTTTTGAGGTCTGATTTTCCTGTTTATATTCCGAATAGCAATCAAATATAACGTTTTACACGAGGGGGTATTCTTTTGTCTATACGTAACCTTTTACTTTAGGATTTTGACCTCCTATTGATCCAGTCATCATAGAGTTCTGTCGTTTCTTCAACATTTGCTTAGGGCAAGTTGGTCCGCTTGTGTGGTGGGTTGTCGCGTGTCTTGGGAGTTTAGCTTTTTTAGCCTCGGTTCCTTTTTCCTTCAATCACCTCATTCATCTTTATTCCCCTGCCTTATTTCATCAAGGGGTGTTTACTCTAGCTGCCATGAGCAAGAGAGTATTGGTTACCCCTGATGATGATAAAGATAGAGGTTGGTACCTCTGGTACGTCGCTGTGCCCACTGCTGGTTTAGTGGGCGAGGAAAATATTCCCTTCCCTGAGAAGTGGAATCGTGCACGTGAGTACTTTCTAACTCTTATTCATTATTTTTCTTTTTTTTGCTTTAAGTGTTTTATTAACACCGTAGCTATTTCCTTCTTCCTTCAGCAATAATAGGTACTGTTGAGAATGTCTCCGGTATCCGCGATTGGGTAGAAAAGCTATTGTATGTTGCTCCATTGGAAGAAATATCATGGAAGTACTTCTCAGGGAAGTATGGTTGGAAAGTAAAGACCCACGGTAAGTGAAGCTTTTGTTTTCACTTCTTTCCTAACTTGAACTTCATTTTCCTTTAACGTTTATCTTTTTCCCTTTTGACATGGTTTTCTGTTCGTGGGGTGTCTGTTGCCTCTATTTCGAAGATGTCTTTGGCTCATGCCCAAAGAATTATTTCTAGTGCTTCTTCCTCGAAGAGGAAAGTTGATGAGTCTCGATCCGTTGAAGTAGAAGATGAATAGGAGGGTGCTTTGGTGAACAGCTCACGAAGAAGGAGGGTGATTTCGGACGATGAGTCTACACCCGTGAATGTACCTTCCGTGCCTGAAGTGAGACCTTCTACATCCAGGGATGTTTCTTATTTTCCTGCACATGATTTCGTGGATCATCTATTCCGCAAAGGCTTTGGCTCCGCTGTTTACGAAGTCCCTCTGGCTGTTTTTCCTGCTCCTTTTAAAGAGTCTGCTCCTATTATTTCCTCCGCTCCTTTAGCTATTACCGCTCCTATTGTCGCTTTGTCCGGGGCTTCTTCAGCTCATCAAGCTTCCGTGCTTGATACTTCTTCTGCTCCCCAAACTTCACTTCCCGTGGTTTCTTTATCTCAGCCTGCTTCTGCGCCTCTAGTTACGGTGGTAGGGTCTTCCAGCAGGGAGATGAGGCAAGTGCTGATTGAAGTTCCGGATGATAGAAGCCTCTTTAAGAAATCCAGACAACCTGAAGTGTGGCTGAAGCCTTTGATTGGTCCAACAGAGAGGACTAAACTTGACAGTCATAGCGCCCTTACATGGGCTAATGAAGTTGTTCATTCTTCTTTGAAGGTAACATGTCTTTAGCTCTCTTCTTATTTACGTATCTAAAATCTATCCTATCATATATAATTGTTCTTTTTTGTAGACAAATCTCATAGGTATAGAGCTTATGAAGATGATTTCTAACACGAAGCAAGTGTTAAAGGAGTGGCATGCTGAAGCTGGGAATTGGAAGGAGCAATATGAAAGCCTGAGGATCGACATGGATGCCTTAGAAGAAGAAAGGAGTACCTTGAAGCGACATATGAGACTCATGGCAGTGGAACTGGCAGTGGAGAAGGCTTCTTCTAATCAGGCCGATAAGGATAAGAGTATCCTCGAATCTACATTTGCTAAGCAGTTGTCCTGTGCCTCAGTAGAAGCCAGAAATTTGAAAGCCTTGTTGGAGCGGAAGGAGGAATATTCAGGCTCACTCACCCAGACTCAAGAGAATCATCGCATTGCCATGGAAAAAATCCAATCTCTGGAGGAGTCTATTGTGCCTTTAAGGGCTGCCCATGAAGTTGCTAAGGCTGAAAAGGTCAATCTAAGAGCTGAGCTTCAGGTATGGGCGAAAGATTATAAAGATCTTGAAGAGGCGGCTGCGGTCGATGTTAGTTGGGCATACATGACTTCTCGCTTTGATACATTGACGGAGATGAATAGGGAAGATTTTGACCTTGATGCAGAAATTGCTAAAACCAAAGAAGCCATGGAAAAGGCTCAACAAGGTCGAAATATCTCTTCGCCTGAAGATGAACCCCATCCTACACAAACCTCTTCGTCCCAAGTTGCTCCTGCCTCTGCTGCCAGTGAAGAAGTTGATGCCTCTCCTAAAGAAGATTATGATCTGTCTTTTTTTTACTTGATTGGTGGTTACCCCCAACTCCATCGGGGGTAAATTTGAATCTTTCTAAAGTCCCCAACTGAAAACTTAGGGGCATTTTAATGTATAAACTATATGCGGCTAAATACTAGTTAGTACTTAGTTCTTACTTAGCCGCTTTTTTTGAATATATGCAAAGTGTGAGTTTTTGTTTTGAACTTTTGTTTCACTCTTTAGTCATTTGCATGTTTTGATTTTTGAGGTTTTTATTTTACCTCTGAATTTTTGCATGAAGATGCTGAAATCATTCGGACCTTTCATAGTAGGCACGATGTGGTATAAAATGTGAGCCTTATTTATAATAGGCTTTGTTTGTGAAAGAGGGCCCTTTCTTTTTTATTGGCACTTAATGAAGAAGACGTCTCAACTTTATGATGGTGTAATAATGCAATAGAGTGTTAGGAATTTTTCACATGTTTGAGAATGCTTCTGAAGAAATTTTTTCGTTTGAACTTTCATGACATTTTACATGTGTTTGATTTATCGTCTAAAACTCATGTTGCAATTGTTTTCATTTAACAGATTTGATACACACTTGTATCTCGTAACTGTTTTTCATAGATAACAGTTGTTTTCGAATTAATACAAGGAAACAACTATTTTTCATTAGTAACAGTTTTTATAATGATCGGGGCTTCTACCCGTAACTGTTTTTGTTGAAAACAGTTTTTAATAAGTACAAGGGAAATGCTTTTTCATCCGTAGCTGTTTTATTTGATGACAATTTTCTGAGAAAATACAAGGGTTTTGATCTTTCATCCATAACTGTTTTATTCGATAACAGTTTTCTATATGAGTACAAAGATTTCGTAACTATTTTTAATCGCAATAGTTTTTGAGTAAGTACAATGATGATGATCTTTTAACCCTAACTGTTTTTGTTACAACAGTTTTGACTAAGTACAAAGATGTGCGTTTCATCCTCGTAGCTAATATTTTTCCTTTTAACCCGAACATGTTCGAAGGTTTTTTTATTTAGGCTTTGAATTTGAGTCACCAGCTCTTTCGATTTTTCTCGTATCACTTGATTTGTTAGGTAGATGGATCTTCAGGCTCGATCTTTGACTCTCTGATAGTCTTTTTTGCTTCGTCTTAGCCTTCCATATTGTATAGTCCCCCAAGTGTTTGAGCTTTGAAGAATGAAATCTCAAGCACTTGACTATTCCTTCCTTGTGGTCCTTTTCCTGAAAAGGAAAAACGTGCGGGACTCGAAGTATATATTTTTTTTAGATGATGACTGCTTAACCCTTTAAAATGTCCATCAGAAACTGTAACCCTAGACCGGGAATTGTGTTATTTCCTCGCGTCTTTGCAAGTATAATATCATCATCTAGTGATGGGTTAGCTTTATGCCTATCATCTAAAAAAGTTAGTAAAATTTTAAATGTTCAAAATAAAATCGGACGCGCGACCTGATCGGGGATACTTCTTTTCCTTAGAAGTAGTACTTCTTCAAGTGGATGGCGTTCCAGCTAGTTGGTAAGATTCTGTCGTCCATGGCTTCCAGATCGTAGGCACCTTTCCCAGCTATGCCTCGGACTTTGCAGGGTCCTTCCCAATTCTGACTTAGCTTTCCTGCGCCTACTTCATTTGTTGATTAAAATACTTTTTTGAGGACGAAGTCCCCAATCTTGAAGTATTTGAGATGAGCTTTTCGGTTGTAGTAACGCTCTATGATTTGTTTTTGAGCTGCCTTCCGTATTAATGCTGCTTCCTTTCATGGTTCGAGGAGGTGCATATTAGTCCTTAATTCATCAATGTTTGCCTCCTACGTGGCTGTTATAACCCTTATGCTTGGTTCGCCAATCTCCACGGGTATTAAGGCTTCTGAGCTATAGACAAGTGCGAATGGAGTTTCTCCCGTGGCTGTTTTTGTTGTTGTTCTGTATGCCCATAATACCGCTAGTAATTCGTCAGGACAATTTCCATTGGCTTTATCTAGCCGCTTCTTTATATTGTTGATGATGGTTTTATTTGTTGACTCAACTTGACCATTAGCCACGGGATGGTACGGGTTTGAAGTGATCCGTTTGATTTGCCAGCTTTCAAAGAATTCTTTGATTTGAGAGCCTATGAATTGTGAGCCATTATCACACACGATCTCCTTTGATATCCCAAAGCGACATATTATGTTTCTCCATAAGAAGATTTTAACTTCCTTTTCCCGTACTTGTTTGAACGCTTCTGCCTCTACCCATTTTGTTAAATAGTGAGTAAGTACGAGTAGAAACCAAACCTGTCCTTTAGCTGGGGGAAAAGGTCCCACTATGTCCATCCCCCAATTCATGAAGGGCCATGGAGATATGATTGGATGCAATAATTATGCCGGTCGATGCATGTTATTGGCGAACCTTTGGCACCTGTCGCATTTGGATGCAAAAGTTTTCGTCATCCTCTTCCATCTTAGGCTCTGATTAGGGTTTTTACCAAGGATCTCGCTATTGAATGATTTCCACAGTGTCCTTCATGGACTTCTTTCATCACGAACTCAGTTTGATTAGGTCTGAGGCACTTAGCTAGGGGTCCTCCGAACATCTTGCGATATAATGAGTTGCGAATGAGGCAGTACTATGCAGCTTTGCGGCGAAATGCTTGAGCTATTTTTTTGTCTTCAGGTACGGTGCCATTCTACAAAAAATTAAGAATTTCGTTTCTCCAATCCAGGTTAAATTGTTGAAAGTTACCTCATTTCTGTCTTGGTCGATTGTTGTATGGAATAGATTAACGACAATTGCTTTGTATTTTTTTGTTACTTCTATAACTGTTGCGAGGTTTGCTAATGCATCTGCCTCTGCATTTTCTTCTCTAGGTATTTGTATTACCTTCCATGTTTTGAATATTCTTACGAGTTCTCGTGCCTTTTCCAGATATTGTTGCATCCGAGTCTCTCGAGCGATTTAAGTCCCCTGCATTTGATTTACTACCAGTTAGTAGTCGCTGTTTGTTACGATTTCCTCAATTGAGAGTTCTTATGCTAGTTCGAGGCCTGCAATAACCTTCGTACTCTGCTTCATTGTTAGTTATAGGATAACATTTAATAGCTTGTCGTGTCTTCTCACCCGTGGGTGATATTAAGACTATGCCTAAGCCATCACCATTTATATTGGAAGATGCATTAGTAAATAGGGTCCATAGACCCGTATTAGCACCATTAAAGAGTTGTAACTCCTTTACCACTTCAGGGGCAATGTTATTACTAAAGTCAGCAACAAAATCAGCTAATATTCGTGACTTAATTGTAGTTTTAGGCTGATATATTATTTCTTGCTCACTTAATTATATGGCAAACTTGGCTAATCTTCCTAGCAGTTTTTGCTTATGCAATATATTTCTTAAAGGATATGAAGTCACGACAGTGATTGGATGACATTGAAAATACAGTCGTAATTTTCTAGATACCATTATTAAGGCTAAGGCTAACTTTTCTAGATGTGGATATCTAGTTTCGGCATCTAGTAAAGTTTTACTTACGTAATAAATAGGTGATTGTTTACCTTTATCTTATCTTAACGATACTGCACTTACAACATTTTCTGAGACAACTAGCGGAGGTTTTGATAGATAAGCAGAAAATTCTTGAGGGCCTGATGACATTCTGTAATGACCTGGTCCGTTGTTACGCAGTATACGCATCTATTCCATTATTTTTTGTCTTGTGGTAGCTCGGTTAGACTGTTCATGGAGTGTCGGGGTTGGTTGGTTCGTGTTCGGAGTGAAAATAGAGTGGATTGAGACACTTAGTCTCTAACAAGAGCTTTAGAGTTGGAAAAGTCAACCCAGAGTAGACTTATTGGTAAACGACCTCGGAATGCGGATTTTATGGTTCGGATAGCTTTGTTAGGTGATTTGGGACTTAGGAGTGTGTTCAGAATATGTTTAGGATGCCCGGTGTAGAATTAGGCTTGAATTGGCGAAGTTAGTATTTTGGCGAATTCCGGTTGATAGGCGAGATTTTGATTCGAGGGTTGGAATGGGATTTCGAGAGTTGATGTAGCTTTGTTAGGTCATTTTGGACTTTCCCGCAAAATTTCAGGTCATACGGAGATGGTTTGGTTGGGTGTTTGATCAAATGCGTGTTTCGGAAGTTTTTGGAAATCATAGGCTTCAATTGGATGAGAATTTATGGTCTTGACGTTGTGTTTGGTGTTTTAATGGCTCGACTAAGTTTGAATAACCATGTTGGATGTGTTGGTGTGTTTGGTTGGGGTCCCGAGGGGCTCGGGCTTGAATTCGGGTGTTCAACGGATAGTTGAACTTGAAGTTCCTCTGTTGTTCTGGTGTCTTCGCTCCTACGATTGGGGAGCCGCATGGGCGCTCTTGCAGGGGCGGGAATAAGGGCGCAGGTGCAAAAGAGGTCGCAAGGGCGGATGGAGGTCCGCACTTGCGGGGTCGCAGGCGCGGGAAGAGTATCGCGGGTGCGGAGCTGGGCAACTTAAGTGAGAGTCGCAGGTGCGGTCAATATGTCGCACCTGCGGGCCCGCCGTTGCGATAAAGAGATCGCAGGCGCGAAGCCTGGGTGTTTAAGTGGGTTTCGCAGGTGCGGTTGAAAGGTCGCACTTGTAGAATCGCAGGTGCGAGAAAAACACCACTGTTGCGGAAATGCCTGGGCAGAACTATAAAAGGCAGCCTTCGCGAAATTAGTCTTCTTTCACCATTTTTACACACGGGTTGGAGGTTTTGAAGGGGTTTGAAGAGGGATTTCGATGTTTCTTCAAGGAGGTAAGTTTCATGGACTCAAAACTCGTTATATTGTGCACTAAGAATGATTTTTGGTTGAAATCTTTGGTAAAAACAGTAGAAAAATGGTGGTTAGGGCTTGGGTTTAAGAGAAGAAGAATGGGGGAATTGGAGGACCATTTGAGGTCCGATTTTCGTGTTCTTGGTATGGTTAGACTCGGGAAAGGACAAGGAACCTAGTGTTGTGAAAATTTCTGACTTTCGAGACGTGGGCCCGAGGGCCGGGTTTTGACCGAATTCGAGATTTTTGGTATTTTTGCTAAATTTTTATTTGGGGATTGTTCCTTAGCACATTGTGACACTATGTAATTGATTATTGATAGATTTGGAGTATTTGGAGGCTGATTCTTGAGGAAAGGGCCTGGCGGAGTAGAGGTGAGCCGGTTTCAAGGTAAGTAACGGCTTCAACCTTGGAACTGAGGGGTTCAAAACCCCAATGTACATGCTAATTGATGATAGCTACTATGATACACTCGCCAAGTGACGGACATATGAGTGTTGGTTGATTTGTTGTGGCCCGGCTTATCCCCAGGCACGGTTTAGCTGTTATTCCACCATGATACCGGTATTGTGAAGGCTATTAATGCGTAGAAACTAAAAGAAACATAACAAGTATAAATGATAAGACTTTATGTCTATATGTGGAGACCAAAAAGGGTCCGTCAATGTTGTTTCTATTGCGAACTTTACTTGTGCATACTCAGTCCTGTTATTATACATGTATTCGCATTTCAGTCTCAAAAATCATTTATTTATCATGCATTGCCATTGTTTGGGTTGTTACAGAATGAGAGTGTTGTGAGGAGACTGGTAATTCTGACTGAGTATGGGCCTAGAGCCAAATGTTGAGATGATATACCCTTCGTGGGCTTGATATATATATAGCGCTTGGGCCATATCCTTGGCGGCCCCTCCGGAGTCTTTACACCCCCAGTGAGCGCACAGTTATTGAGGGATGGATTTCCCTGGACATGGATTTGTCCGAGATATGAGATATAGAGGGATGGATTTCCCTGGCACAGATACTGTTTATGAGATATGGAGGGATGGATTTCCCTGGTACAGATTATGGATGAGTATGATATCCCGGAGATGGATTTCTCCGAAAGGCTGAATTGGCCTGCTCCCTCGGTACTTAGTGACTGAGTCACCACGTCGTACATGTTACGGGATGGATTTCCCTGGGCCAATGGCCAATTATGTGTACCGAGAGGACCACCTATGAGAGTTGCATGTTACATAACATGATTGTCACTGATATTCTCTATTAATATCTAAAATATTCATTATTCGAATTGTTATTTACCGAGGTTGAGTTCGTTACTACCTCCTCAGACCGTAGGTTGTTTTTGTTACTTACCTACACACTGTGTGTGCAGATCCAGGTGCACCGAGATTTGACGCGGATCGGTGATAGCAACTTATCTCCCAGAGCCGACGAGGTAGCAGTTGGCGTTCGCTGTCCCGTCCCTCTTTTCCTTATTTTTTTTCCTGTATTAGAAATTGGAAACTTAAAACTTTAGTATTATTTTTCAGTTGTATTGATGTTAGTAGCTCATGACTGCGTGACTCCAGATCCTAGATTGATTGTTGGAGCTTATTTCTTCTATTATACTGTTTTTAACATATTAAAAACTTCCGTATTTCTATGAGTTGAGCCAAACATGAGTAAAGTTCTCTAGTAAATGAATTGAGTATTGTTGTAACGGTTGGCTAGCCTGGTTCCACGACAGGCGCCATCACAACCCGGAAACGGGTCGTGACAAGTTGGTATCAGAGCACTAGGTTGAATAGGTCTCACCAGTCATGAGCAGGTTTAGTAGAGTCTTGCGGATCGGTACGGAGACGTCTGTACTTATCTTCGAGAGGCTGCAGAACCCTTAGGAAACTTCATATTCTTGAATTCTGTCGTGCGACTCTGTTGATTCTTGGAACTAAACTCTCATTGTTTCATCTTCTCACAGATGGTGAGGACTCGTGCTACCGGCAGTGATGACCCGGCACCAGCGGGACCAGTTCGAGGCCGAGGTCGTCGTGGTTGAGGTCAGGCTAGGGGAAGGGGTGCAGCCCGTCCGGTACGTGGGGTAGCACCTGAGGATCCTCCCACTGCTCAGGATCAGGCCCCCGCAGTTGAGGTTCCAGCGGGGCACGACCCGGCACCAGTTGTGCCTATAGTGATCCCAGGTCTTCATGAGACCTTGACTCAGATTCTGACAGTGTGCACCAGCTTAGCACAGGCGGTCGCTCTATCTTCTTCTGCTACCACATCTCAGGCCGGGGGAGGCATACAGACTCCAGCTGCCCGGACTCCTGAGCAGGTTCTTCGGGGGCTTCAGACACCGAGAGTGGCCCCAGTCCATCCCGTTGCTGCCGCACCGGATTTCGTGGTCCCTGCCTTGGCAGATGATGAGCAGCGGAGACTGGAGAGATTCAGAAGACTCCAGCCCCCTACTTTTAGTGGCACTGAGGGCGAGGATGCCCAGGCCTTCTTGGACAAGTGCCAGAGGATTCTTCGTACAACTGGGATACTCGAGACTAGCGGAGTTCCATTTACCATTTTCCAGTTCTCGGGGTCGGCACTTGCTTGGTGGGAGGCCTATGAGAGGCGCAAACCCGCCAGTACACCACCACTGACTTGGCACCAGTTTTCTATTCTCTTCTTAAAGAAGTATGTACCACAGTCTCAGAGAGAGGAGTTGCGTAGAGAGTTTGAGCAGCTGCGTCAGGGTGATATGACAGTGACGCGATATGAGATGAGGTTTTCCGAGTTAGCTCGTCATGCTGTCTGGTTGGTTCCTACGGACAGGGAGAGGATTCAGAGATTTGTTGATAGTCTTAACCATCAGTTGCGGATTCTTCTGACCCGAGAGAGACTGTCTGGGGTTTCTTTTGAGACAGTTGTGGACATCGCTAGAGACATTGAGTCTATCCACCGCCAGAAGCGTGAGGAGAGGGAGGCCAAGAGACCTCGTGGATCTGGTACTTATAGTGGATTTCATTCCGGTGGTTCTTCTCAGCCTATCAGAGGCCGTTCATTCAGGCCTCCTCAGCCAGCCCGTCCGGTGCATAGTGGGATCTCTTCAGGACATGGGTTTCGTGGTTCCCATTCAGGTCGTTCATCATTTAGTGCCCTTCCAGCTAGGAGTTCACCCAGGCCAGCGTCCTTCTATGGTTCCTCAGGACAGGGTTCTTCCAGCAGCTACTTCGGTTCCAGGGGTTCCCTTCAGTCC
>ML286124.1:0-21076 GCA_005239495.1 Nicotiana undulata
ATTACAAAGAAAAGGACTTAGTTTTCTACAAAGGTAGAAACAGGTCCGTTTGCAGCAACTTTGACTCCGACATCCTGATCTGCGCGCGCGGCATTGTCTGTGCGCACGGCGCTGTTGGCAGCTGCTTGCGGCTGGGCGCTAGCGAGGGAAATTGGTGGGGCGACAGAGGCACCTGCGCGCTTGTCACTTGGAGCGGCCAAGACCACGGGGCGCGTCCAAGGGGTCATGGGGCATGGATGGAAAGCCGCCCATGACATAACTCATGACTAGAATTAACTCATATCCAAAACTATGAATGTTGCTACTATTTATATTCCTAAAAAGTCGAACACATGAAATTATGAAGTCATAGGACCTATCAATGGTGATACTTGGGTTGTTGACTTATATAATAAAACACGTAGCTGTAGGAAATGGGAACATTACAGAATTCCTTGCAAGTATGCTATATCCGCCATTTGGTGGAAAAAGGATGAGGTTCTAGACTATGTTGATAATTGCTACAAGATCGAGACATATAAAATTTATGAAGCCTCCATATTGCCTATGAATAGCCCTGATTTATGGCCTAAATCACCAAATTCTCCACCATTCCCACCTTCTTACTTGAAGAAGAAGACGAAGAAGAAGAAAGGAGGGAAGGAAACAGAAATTAGAAGGAAAGAAGATGATGAGCAAGGAGCTAGCAGGACGAAGTTAAAAAAAAGACCAATATCAGTTGATTGTAAGAAATGTGGCAGACCTGGCCACAACAGTAGAACTTGCACTTCTTCCTTAGATGCTATTAAAATTCATCCATCAAACTATCCTGGTAGTTTGGACTCCATTATGGCTGAGGGAGCGTCAAGTTTTCATAATTTGAAAAGCTACCGGCAAAAAAAACATTATTTCAGTCTTTTAATTTATTGCAATTTACGAATAAAGAGAGTCATATTTAGTGTTTTAATTTGTTCTTTCAGGTTAGAAGAGGCACATCGCCGGTCACTCAATGAAGTTGCATCTTTTCATCATCTCAACAAAAAGACAAGTCTTGAAGAATCTTGCCTTCTTATTATATTGAAAAAATATTGATACTTTCTTGTCTTTAATTCGTTTTCTGGTGTTTGGAGTTTTTTTATTTCTTGTTAATTAGCTTTTGGTTTCTTCGTTGGTGTTATGTTGCTGGTTTTTATCTTTAATTATTCAACGGAAAAGGCCTAAAAATGCCACTCAACTAACGAAAATGGCTTATCTATAACATTCGTTAAAAGCTCGGCATTTTCATGCCACTAACGTTATACTTTTGTCTTATTCATGCCACTAACCTTATATTTTTGGCTTATTTATGCCATTATTCACTAACAATTTGATTTTGTCACGACCCAAATTCTCAACCTTAGGGATCGTGATGGCGCCTAACACCACACTTGCTAGGCAAGCCAATGTTAGAAGTCGATTAACTAATTTTCCTTAATCAATTACTTCAACATAAATAATTTAATTTAAATGAACTTAATCAAATTAATTTCCAACAATCACAAAATAGAATAATAAAACTGACCAACTAAATGAAACGAACAACGATAATATTTATAATAACAACTCTAGAACATGGATTCTCCTATATATGTGTCCACTCCTGTGGGCGATTCTGTGGTGGTAGACCGGATCTATCAGTCTTGTGTGATCACTTGTGTGGGATCGAGACCAGAGCGGACCTCTTGTTGCTCGACATGGTTGATTTTAAGATTATCTTGGGGATGGATTGGCTATCTCCCTATCATGCCATCTAGGATTGCCATGCCAAGACGGTTACCTTGGCCATGCCTGAGCTGCCTAAGCTGGAGTGGAGAGGTTCCTCGGTTAGTGCAGCTAGTAGAGTTATTTCCTTCCTGAAGGCTCGACATATGGTCGAGAAGGGTTGTCTGGCGTATCTTGCTTATGTGCGGGACACCACCGCCGAGTCTTCGACGATTGATTCGGTGCCAGTTGTTTGAGAGTTTGCTGATGTATTTCCTTCAGACCTTCCGAGCATGCCTCCGTATCGTGATATCGATTTCTGTATTGATGTAGCTCCACGCACTCAGCCTATTTCTATTCCCCCGTACCGTATGGCTCCGAAGGAGCATCTTGAGGAGTTGTTAGCTAAGGGGTTTATCAGACCGAGTGTGTCGCCGTGGGGTGCTCCAGTCCTATTTGTGCAAAAGAATGATGGGTCTATGCGGATGTGTATTACCTTGTGTGATGACCCAAGGGGTCATTTTATAAATTGAGACTCCGTTGTAGGCTTAATAGCGTTTGCGTGCGCAGTACGGACATGAAACGGGAAAGCTTTTATGTGAAAATATGAGAAATAGTGATTTCTAGAATTTAAATTTAATTATAGTTGACTTTGGTCAACATTTTGAGTAAATAGACCCGGATCTATGTTCCGATGATTCAGGGAGGTCGGCAGTAAAATGTGGAACTCGGGCGTATCCTCCGGAAATAAATTCCGAGGTCCCAAGCCTTAGAAATCAATTTTTGAAAGAAATTATTTTGCTGAAATAATAATAAAATAAATAAAAGAATTAATGTTTGAAACAGTTGGTATCGGGCCCGTATTTTGGTTTCGGAGCTCGATACAAGTTTGTTATGATATTTAAGCCTTGTATGCGAAATTTGGTGAGAATCGAAATTTATTTGACGTGATTCGGACATTCGGTTGAAAAGTTATGAACTTTAAGTGTTCTTGATGAAAATGATGAGTTTTGAGGTTTAATTCATAGTTTTACATGTTATTTTCATGATTTGATCGCACGAGCAAGTCCGTATAATGCTTTTAGACTTGTGTACATGTTTGGATTAGAGCCACGAGGGCTCGGATGAGTTTCAAATAGGCTTGGGTTGTGTTGCGCTCGTTCTTTCTTATGCTTCAACGTCGTTTTATTTAAGCATAAAGGATATCATATTGAACAAAATGAGCTCCTATTTCTGTTTTCAATGAAGTATTAGATCTGTATCGTAATTACGGACCTGTAGCAAAAAGAATCATCGAATTTGGACATCGTATGATGATTTTATGGTCATTTTACTAAGGTTGCCTGTTTATTCAGGTTAATTACGAAATTGCCCCCCGACGACGTATTAAAAATCTGCACTATTTACAAATATTAAAACTTACATTTCTCCTTCATTATAAGGTCAAATTGAGTGATTCAAAAGTCTAACTTGACTAGAAGTTCACAAAGAATCCATTGGGCACATAAAAATCGAGTTTCGGGATAGTTTGGCACAAGAAACGAGGAAGAATAGCTGACAGAAAATATATTAAAAATGGGCAGAGCTTCTTCTTCACCTTATTTTCGAAGTTTACAACCCTAAGAACGATTTTCTTCAACAATTATCATCCCCAAGTCATAGGTAATCAATTTTAAACTTTGTTCTTTCAATTCCTTACTGTTTTCATCACTTTGAAAGCAAAATCTAAGATTTTTCATGGTAAAAATTGAGAGTTTGGGTAGAAGTAGGGAATTTTGTAAAAATCTAATTTTCACATCGAATAAAGGTCGGATTTCAAAACTAATTGTATATTTGGGTGCGTGAGTGAATGGGTAAACGTAATTTGGTCCGAACCCCGAGTTTAGACCAAGAGGGCCCGGGGTAGAGTTTTCACTTTTTAATAGAAAATATAGTAATTTTCAATAAAGTTAGTTCCTTTAGTCTTAATTAATGATATTAAGTTAATTATGATTAGATTCGAGCAAGTTAGAGCAAGATTCTAAAGGAAAAGCTGTAATTGAGCAGTGAGTGGCCTGCGAAATTGAGGTAAGTGTTTGGTCTAACTTTGATTTGAGGGAATAGAAATCCCCACTTGTTTGCTATGTGAAATGCATGAGCGTGGTGTATATGTGAGGTGACGAGTATCTATGCACCACCAGATTTGCCTGTTAAGCATGATCCCTTTTCCGTTCCCAACATAATAGATTCTTGTCTTAATTGTTCTATGTCCATTATTATTTCTATGACTACTTGGACTTGTTATTTTATTGTTATATATTATTGTGATTATTTTGGAAAGAGTATTGGTTGTTTTAGATGGATTCCTTGTGGTACAAAATTGTTGAGCGGTTTGGCATTGTTTTTACGAATTTTATATTTACATATATATATATNATAATATTGAGGAAGTGATGAGGAATGCAGTTTAACCGTTTTATGATTGTTGAGGTTTACGTGGTTGTTTGGTTTCAATTGATTGTTGCCAGTTGTTGTGGCAAGTGTATTAAAAGTGTTGGTTGTTCTCCTGATTTTATCATGGTACATAAAGACTGAGTTGGGTTGACAGCGTTACGGTGTTTACATATACTCTGGTTGCTTTTATTGTGAAATGATATTGGTTGAAGCTTACAAGCTATACTATTTTCTGTTTGAAATTTGTTGAAATAAAAGTGTTGTGAAAGGCTTGGCCTGAACTGTGAAAGTTTTTGATGAATAAACAAAATTGGTGTGATAAGGGTGGATAATTGAGTGCGATATTGTGAATAGGTGGGATCGGGTTGCACGCCGCAACAAGACCATGATAAGGGAGAATATGCATGTTTTACCGTTTATAAAATAAAAGCTGGAACACTCATTGTTTTATTGTCATTATTTCATATTCTGCTTTTATTGTTATTTAAAGTGAAACTTGTTCTGTTTACAATTGTCGAGACATAAATATTGCGAGGCTTTGACTTGAAAGGCGGTGATAAGGGGGTTGTGATAAGGGTGGATAATTTTTTGTGATACGGGTGAATAAATTGATATGATATGTCTGGTGGGATCGGGTTGCACGCCGCAACAAGGAGCAATAAGGGAGGACAATTATATTTTCAATGATTAAAAAAAAAACAAAGATTTGAAAACTACCATTTTATATTACCATTTTTCATATTTTGGCACTACTTTTATTTAAAGTTAAAGTTTGAAAACTTGGAAATTATTTGAGAGTTTGTTATAGTTGAGACCTGTAAAAGGCGGCTGAGTTATTTCATTGTTGTTGCAATACTTAATTATTTGTTTAGATTTCTTTCTTGCTTTATATTTATTATCTCAGTTATATCTTTCTTGTTCATGAAAAATTGTTTTATTGGGTTATTGTATATATTATTGTCACAGGTTATATGTTGTTAAAGCCCCGCCATAGCCTTGTTACTTCTTCGTCGAGGTTAGGCTCGGCACTTACTCAGTACATGGGATCGGTTGTACTAATACTACACTCTGTGATCTTTTGCACAGCTCTAGGTACCGGCCAACATTAGAGATTTGTAGAGCAGCTATCCATTCTTTCGGAGACACGAGGTATATCTGTCGGCGTTCGCAGATCCCGAGGGTCTTCTCTATATTATTTAGACTGCTGTTTTATTTGATTCAAAACAGTTATAAATTATTTCTTTTAGCCCATTCTTTGTAGTATTCTTTAGTAGTTCATGAATTATGACACCGAACCCTGGGGTAGTTTTTAGTTATTTATATAATTGGTTTGTGGCTTGTTTTATTTAATTGCTTATTCATCTATATTTGGAATTACTCATTGAAAGTCAGCAGCTTAAGTTTATTTTATAATTGTCTATTACGTTTAAATGGAAATTCAAATGAAATAGTTAATCGAACTCTAACATTGGCTTGCCTAACAAATGTAGTGTTAGGCGCCATCACGATCCCTAAGGTTGGGGGAATTTGGGTCGTGAAAAGCTGGTATCAGAGCACTAGGTTGCTTAGGTCTCACAATTCACGAACAAGCTTAGTAGAGTCTGAAGGATCCGTACGGAGACGTCTTTACTTATCTCTCGGAGGCTATTGAGTTAGGAAATAACTCCATTATTATTTCTACTCTATCGTGCGAATTTATTCTATCACGAATGATTGAACTTGTCTATTCTTGTCCTCTCACAAATCTCGACAACACGCAAGGCGTCTACAATCGGACAAGAGATGAAGTCCCAATGACAGCTACGATTAGGAGACAAAAGCAGAGCTCAGCCTAAAGCTCGAACATCAGCAGCTATTGTACAGTCTCAAATGGATCTAGACGCGAAGGTTCTAGCTCAGTCGGTACATGTTGGATCGGTTCAGACTCCAGAAGGACTAATAGCTACTCCAGTATCGCAGAACATGGGAATAAGTTGAAAGCATCATGGTTGATTTATATGAGCTGTGAAGTTTAACATTATGGATTATCAGGATTTGTGACCTATGATTTCGCGCCAAGTGGGGAAGGCCACTGTCAAGGAATAGATTGCGGGGTCATGTGTTATATCGGTTTTGGTCTGGAATGTATAAGGCTTGATATTTTGCAAGAGATAAAGCTGGGAATTGCGGTATGTCTGCCTCCTTAATAACCCTATACCTCAGTACCAAAATATTATATAATCAACTTTAAATATACAGAAGGTTTACTCAGCGTGGAAGTAACGGTTGTGGATTTTGGGGTGCTCCAGAGGGAGTACAGTGGTTGACAAGCTTCTAGACTACATAGTTCGTGCCAAGACTTATCGGTATAGAGCTCTACTTTTGTGATAATTGTGTGTCAATAGAGATGAGAGTTACCCCAAAATAATAATGAAAAGTATATAAATAAAGGGGGTAGCTCAGCAGTGTTGAGTTCACATGGTAAAAGAAGAAACTGGCCGCCGGTGTTTGTGGCAAGCCTACGAAGAGGATGACCATCCAATGCAACATCAATTACTTGACTCAGTTCTCATAAATGCTTTTGAAAGAGTTTGTTTCTCGGACTCTCCATAATACGTGGCGCATAAGGTTTGAACGATTGTGTTAGGTTATATGACAATGTCAGAATATGCCATCAGGTTCGATAAGTTAGTCCGTCATACTCCTACTTCGATTCATCTAGCCAGAGAGCAAGTCCATAGACTCATTAAAGGACTCAATTATGACTGTAAAATTTTGCGTGACTCAGGGCAAGTTGATACTTTATGTCCGCTAGTGGTAGAAATTGTCCTAGACTTGGGAGAGTCATATTTCATCAGAGCACTCAGGCTACGTGCCTCATTGCAGTTACAACTCAACTACATGACCATCTAGGCAAAAAGGAGTCGGAATGTCGAAAGTGAAGGTCAGATTCCTAGAGGTGGTGACCCAGCCTGTTGATATATTTTCTATGGTTTGGTTGAGGTCGTTACATTAAATAGTTCCATTACAAGAGCAATATCTAATTATAAGAAAGTGATGATTTCCTGAACTTAATTCGGTTATGCGTATCTAATAAAATTCTTCTTGCTCCACTCTCGGGTGAGCTTCGTAACTCTAAAATCTACTTATGTGAACACTTGTATTGAGAAATTCTATGGAGATAGCTATGTTTATCATTACGTGTTGTAGTTTTGTTTAACGGAAAATATTTAAAAGAATAAAGTGGAATGTTTCGATTGGCACGACATGCATATTACTTGTGATTCAGAATTGAGGGCGAGATCCTCGCATTTTAAAATGATTTGGTATATTTAAACCGTGCTACGAGCCGCGGTGGAAGTTATGTAAGGATGAGATCCTTGTGATGGAAATTCTTGTGTTTAAATTCTCCCTTGTGAATTAAAATTTTACTATAGTACTGGTAGGGAGTCATGCCTGTTAGGATTATTAAAAAATTTATGTATAAAATAATAATAATAATATATTATTATTATTATTATTATTTTATATTATTATTGTTGGGGAATTATCCTAATTAGGTTCCTTTGGAAGTTATTTATTTATGCTTAAGTAATAAATTAAGGAAATAAATTATTCGAGTTCTAACATTAGCTTGCCTAACAAGTGTGGTGTTAGGCGCCATCACGACCTCTAAGGTTGGGAATTTGGGTCGTGACAAGTTGGTATCAGAGCACTAGGTTTACTTAGGTCCCACAATCCACAAACAAGATTAGTAGAGTCTGAAGGATCGGTACGGAGACGTCTGTACTTATCTCTCAGAGGTTATTGAGTAAGGAAATGACTCCATTTTTATTTCTATTCTATCGTGCGATTCTTGTATCTCAAATACTGATTTGGATTCTTCTATTCTCTCGCAGATGGCGAGAACACGTGCTTCATCTTTCGCTGACCAGAATTCCGGACCTCCAGCAGCAGCATCTCCTACTAGGGGCAGAGGCCGAAGCAGGGGTAGGCTTAGCCCGTTTCTCAGGCAGCAGCCACAGCTGCAGAACCCTTGACTGAGATTAATGAGGGGGTTCCGACTCAGACTGTCCCAGCGAGACCAGCTCAGGTTCTCGAGGGGTTTATTGCTACCCCAGTTCTTCTTCAGGATGCTTTGGTCTGTTTAGTGGGCCTTATGGAGAGTGTGGCCCAGACTGGAACCTTTCGTGTTGCAGCAGCTGTATCTCAGGATGGAGGAGGGGTCCCGACTCCTACTACCCACACTCCAGTTCAAACTACTCCTCAGGTTCAGACTCTAGTGGCCAATCCCATTGGGGTAATTCATCTAGTTACAGCAGTGCCGCCCGCTAATGGGGCAACCATGTCATCAGATGCTTTGTGGAGACTTGACAGGTGCATTAAGCTCTTTCCTGTCCATTTCAATGGTGCTACTTCAGAGGACCCTTAGGAATATCTAGACAGTTGTCATGAGGTGTTGCGTAATATGGGTATTTTGGAGACCAATGGGGTCGATTTCGCAGCTTTTCAGATGACTGGTTCCGCCAAGAAATGGTGGAGAGATTATTTGTTGACTAGGCCAGCGAGACCAGCTCTAACTTGGGATCATTTTTCCTATCTCTTTTTGGAGAAGTTCTTACCTGTCACTACTCGAGAGGATAAGCGTCGTCAGTTTGAGCGACTACAGCAGGGTAACATGACTATGACTCAGTATGAGACTCGTTTTGTGAATTTGGCTAGACATGCTATGCTTATATTGCCCACAGAGAGGGAGAGGGTCAGACGGTTTATTGATGGACTTGCTCAGCCCATCAGGTTGCAGATGGACAAGGAGACAGGATCCGAGATTTCTCTTCAGGATGCATCTAATATAGCTAGGAGGGTTGAGTCGGTTCTTGGGATGGGAGGTCAGGGGTCAGAAAAGAGACCTCGTCATTCCGGTGGTTTCAATGGTGCCTCATCTGGAGGCGGAACTTCGTTTAGCAGAGGCGATTCATCTAGGCCATTCCACTCAGCACTACAGGTTTCACATGGTACTTCAGGGGGTCGTGGTTCTTATGTACCTCCTTCTGCTCAGACAGTCTACAGTGCTCCTTCAGCTCCTATTAGAGCACCCCCTCTGTAGAGTATTCATCGTGGTCAGTTGGTTCGTTCGGGTCAGCATACTTATCTGGAGGGATGTTTCGAGTGTGGTGAATTTGGGCATGTTCGGAGGACTTGTCCAAAATATGCAGGCAGTCAGTTTCAGCATCATGGTTCTCGTGCCATAGTTCTGGCACCCGCTATAGTACCACCTGCCCAGCCAGCAAGGGGTAGGGTTCAGGCAGTCAGAGGTAGAGGCTAGAATGTTAGAGATGGAGGACAGATAGCTAGAGGTGTCCTCCCAGAGGCGTGGTTCAGAGTGGTGGGGCTCCGCCCCGATTATATGCTTTTCCAGCTAGGCCTGAGGCAGAATCCTCCGACGCTGTTATTACATGTATCATCTCAGTTTGTGATAGAGCTGCTTCCGTCTTGTTTGATCCAGGGTCTACTTATTCATATGTTTCATCCTATTTTGCCTCGTATTTGAATATTCCTCGTGATCCCTTGAGTGTTCATGTTTATGTGTCTACACCGGTGGGGGATGCTATTGTGGTAGATCGAGTATATCGTTCGTGCGTGGTAGTGATCGAAGGCCTTGAAACTAGTGTTGGTTTGCTTCTAGACAGGGTTGACTTTGATATTATATTGGGCATGGATTGGTTGTCGCCCTATTATGCCATTTTGGACTGTCATGCTAAGACAGTTACTTTAGCTTTACCGGGATTGCCTCGATTAGAATGGAAAGGGACTCCTAGTCGTTCTCCCAGCCAGGTAATTTCATATGCCAAGTCTCGTCGCATGGTGGAGAAAGGGTATTTGTCTTATTTGGCTCATATTCGTGATTCTGATGCTGAGGTTTCTTCTATAGAGTCAGTTCCTATCGTGTGTGAATTTTCTGAGGTATTTCCTAAAGACTTGTCGGGTATGCCGCCCGACAAGGATATTGATTTCTGTATTGATGTGGCTCTGGGCACTCAGCCTATTTCTATTTCTCCATATTGGATGGCCCCACCAGAATTGAAAGAGTTGAAAGAACAGTTGCAAGACTTGTTAGATAAGGGTTTTATCAAGCCTAGTGTCTCGCCTTGGGGTGCACCGATTTTGTTTGTAAAGAAGAAAGATGGGTCAATGAGAATGTGTATAGACTACATGCAGCTAAATAAAGTTACTATCATGAATAAATATTCGTTGCCGAGAATTGATGACCTGTTTGATCAACTTCAAGGTGCTAGGGTATTTTCAAAAATTGATTTGAGGTCAGGCTACCATCAGCTGAAGATTAGAGTGTCTGATATCCCTAAGACAGCTTTTCGTACGAGGTATGGGCACTATGAATTTTTGGTTATGTCTTTTGGGCTGACTAATGCTCCAGCAGCCTTTATGGACTTAATGAATCGGGTTTTCAAGCCCCATATGGATTCTTTTGTGATCGTGTTCATAGATGACATTCTTATATACTCCCGCCGTCGGGAAGAGCATGAGAAACATCTTAGTATAGCTCTCCAGACTATGAGAGATAATCAGTTGTATGCCAAGTTTTCTAAAATTGAGTTCTGGATAGATTCGGTAGCCTTTTTGGGTCATATCATATCGGCTGAGGGTATTCAGGTTGATCCTAAGAAGGTAGAGGCAGTCAAAAACTGGCCTAGACCCACCACAACCACGGAGATTAGGAGTTTCTTGGGTTTGACTGGTTACTAGCGTCGTTTTGTGGAGGGGTTTTCATCCATAGCAGCCCCAATGACAAAATTGACTCAGAAAGGTTCCCCATTTAAATAGTCAGATGAGTGCGAGGCGAGCTTTTAGAATCTCAAGACAACCTTGACTTCAGCACCGGTGTTGGTGTTACCATCAGATTCAGGTTCTTTCACGGTGTATTGTGATGCTTCTAGAGCTGGCCTTGGAGTAGTGTTGATGCAGGACGGCAGGGTGATTGCGTATGCGTCTCGTTAGTTGAAAATCCATGACAAGAATTACCATGTTCATGACTTCGAGTTGGCAGCTATTGTTCATGCTTTGAAAATTTGGAGACATTATCTTTATGGTGTGCCGTGTGAGATTTTTACTGACCATCGCAGCCTCCAGTACTTATTCAAATAGAAAGATCTAAATTTGAGGCAACGGAGGTGGTTAGAGTTGTTAAAGGATTATGATGTTACTATATTGTATCACCCCAGGAAGGCCAATGTGGTGGCTGATGCATTGAGTAGGAAGGCGGTGAGTATGGGCAGTCTTGCGTATATTCCAGTCGGCGAGAGACCGTTGGCTTCAGACATTCAGACTTTGGCTAATCAGTTCGTGAGGTTGGATATTTCTCCCAGCAGTGTCCTAGCTTGTACTGTCGCTCGGTCTTCTCTAATTGATCGTATCCGAGAGCGGCAGGATGATGACCCACATTTTGCGGTCCTTAGGGACACGGTTCGGCACGGTGATGCCAAGCAGGCTACAGTTGGAGATGATGGCATTTTGAGGATGCAGGGTAGGCTGTGTGTGCCTAATGTTGATGGCCTTCGTGAGTTGATCCTTGAGGAGGCTCACAGTTCCAATTACTCTATTCACCCAGGTGCAACGAAAATGTACCAAGATTTGAAACAGCATTATTGATGGAGAAGGATGAAAAAGGACATTGTGGCTTACGTGGCTCGTTGCTTAAATTGTCAGCAGGTAAAATATGAACATCAAAGACCTGGTGGTTTGCTTCAGCAGATAAAGATTCGTGAGTGGAAGTGGGAGCGTATCACTATGGACTTCGTTGTTGGGCTCCCACGGACTCAGAGGAAGTTCAATGCGGTTTGGGTTATTGTAGATAGGCTGACTAAGTCAGCACACTTCATTCCTGTGGCTAGTACTTATACTTCAGAGCGGTTGGCTGAGTTGTATATTCGGGAGATTTTTTGTCTTCATGGGGTGCCCGTGTCTATCATTTCTGATCGGGGTACGCAGTTTACTTCGCACTTTTGGAGGGCAGTTCAGCGAGAGTTGGGTACCCAAGTGGAGTTGAGTACAACATTTCACCCTCAGACTGAGGGGCAGCCCGAGCGTACCATTCATATATTGGAGGATATGCTCTGTGCTTGTGTTATAGACTTTGGAGGTTCATGGGATCAGTTCTTGCCGTTAGCGGAGTTTGCTTATAATAACAGCTATCAGTCGAGCATTCAGATGGCTCCTTATGAGGTGTTATATGGTAGACGGTGAAGATCGCCAGTTGGATGGTTCAAGTCGGGAGAGGCTAGGTTACTGGGTACAAACTTAGTTCAGGAGGCCTTAGATAAGGTCAAGATTATTCAGGAAAGACTTCGTGCAGCTCAGTCTAGGCAAAGGAGTTATGCCGATCGTAAGGTTCGTGATGTATCATTCATGGTTGGAGAGAGAGTATTGCTTCGTGTGTCGCCCATGAAAGGTGTTATGAGATTTGGGAAGAATGGTAAGTTGAGCCCTAGGTATATCGGGCCGTTTGAGATTCTTGATAAGGTGGGGAAGGTAGATTACAGACTTGCATTACCTCCAGGGTTATCCTTAGTTCATCTGGTATTTCATGTGTCTATGCTCCAAAAATATCATGGTGACCCGTCTCACGTGTTAGATTTCAGCTCTCTGTCCAATTGGACAAAGACTTGACTTATGAGGAGGAGCCAGTAGCCATTTTAGACCGGCAGGTTCGTCAATTGAGAAATAAGAGCTATCCTTCAGTTCAAGTGCAGTGGAGAGGCCAACCCGTTGAGGCAGCTACTTGGGAGTCCGAGTCGGACATGCAGAGTAGATACCCACACTTGTTCGCCACTTCAGGTAATTTTCTATGTCCGTTCGAGGACGAATGTGTGTTTTAGAGGTGGAGATTGTGATGACCCAAGGGGTCATTTTATAACATTAGACTCTGTTCCATGCTTAAAAGCCATAAAAAGACTAAAATTAAATACCTCGATTTGCATGCGCAGTCCGAGCATGAAACCGGAAAGCTTTTATGTGAAAATATGAGAAATAGTGATTTTTAGAATTTAAATTTGATAAAAGTTGACTTTGGTGTACTTTTTGAGTAAACGGACCCGGATCCGTGTCCCGACGATCCCGGAAGGTCCGCAGTAAAATATGGGACTCGAGTGTATGCCCGGAAATGAATTCCGAGGTCCCAAGCCTTAGAAATCAATTTTTGAAAGAAATTATTTTGTTGAAATGTTTATGAATTAAAGAAAAGAAATAATATTTAAAAACATTAGTATCGAGTCCGTATTTTGTTTCCGGAGCCAGGTACAACTTTGTTATGATATTAAAAGATTAACTGTGAAATTTGGTGAAAAACGGAGTTCGTTTGACGTGATTCGGACATCCGGTTGAGAAATTATGAACTTTAAGAGTTTTTGTTGAAAATGATGATTTTTGAGGTTTAATTCATAGATTTACATGTTATATTCATTATTTTATCGCACGAACAAGTCCGTATGATTATTCTAGACTTGCGTGCATGATTTGTTTGGAGCCCCGAGGGCTCGGGTGAATTTCGGGTAGGCCACGGGATGTTTTTGCACTTAAATGAACTGCTAGTTTTTATTTTTCTGGTGTCCATGTATTTGTACTGTGCGATCGCATAGGAAAATCCGCGATTTCACGGAGTAAAATTTAGAAGGCCTTTTTGGAACCCTGTGCGATCGCATGGCATTATCCGTGATCGCACAGTGCAAGCTCAGGGTCCCCAAAATTGTACAGTGCGATTGCACTCTTTCTCCCGCGATAGCACAACTTTAATTTTTCCTTACCCTGAGCGATTGCACTCTTTCTCCCGCGATCGCACAACTTTAATTTTCCATTACTCTGTGCGATCGCACCTCTTTATCCGCGATCGCACAGTTTCCCAACCCAACTGTTATAAATACCTATTAAAGAACGGACAGAACACTTTCTTCCCCAATTTTTCGAAGTTCCAGCCCTAAAAACGAGTTTTCTCCAGAAATATTCATCCCCAATTCATAGGTAATCAATTCCAAACCTTGTTCTTTCAATTCCTTACTATTTTGTATCACTTTTAAAGCAAAAATAAAGAATTTTCATGGTAAAAATCTAGGTTTTGGGTAGAATTAAGGAGTTTTGTGTCACGACCCAAATTCCTACTCAGGTTGTGATGGCGCCCAACACCGGAGTCAGGCAAGCCAACACTAGTTCACTACCGAAGTTACTTCACTTAGTTGGATATTTAAGTACTTGCCAAATTTTAAGTGAAGAAAAATCATTAAATGAAGGCGATTAAGCGAGACAACGTAACTTAATAAAATTTCAAAACCATGTGCCAACATGTACAGTGTAGCAAAAATATTAGAGTGTCTACTACGTGTGCCAAGATCTAGTGTCACAAGTCCACAAGCGACTAGTAGAATATACAAGACTAGACAAAATGAATTTACTACTACCTGAAGAGAATACACAGAAATATCCAAAATAATAGATAACTCCACAGTGTTGCTGATGATCGCCAGGGGGAGCAGCTCACCGTGAAGTCAAGTCCAGAATATGCTCTCGAGATCGCGCTCCGGTCTGATAACCAGATACACCTGCCTCAGAACATGTACAATTAAGTACAGAAGCGTAGCATGAGTACATATAGACAAATATGTACCCAGTGAGTATCCCGTCTAAACTCGAAGAAGTAGTGACGAGAGGTAGACGTGATACTTACTAGGGTCAATAACAAATAATATAATTTAATAAGTCTAGACAGGAATAGTAGTCATGGAGATCACTACGGCATGAAGTATCAATTATATAAAACTGCAATTTATTATCATGAGTAAAATAGAAATTATCACAAAAATCCCAAGTTCCCCTTCCACATGAAGCAATTTATTTAATAATAACAAGACTCTGAGTCAAATACATAGCAGATAGTATGTCGAAGTGTACGGCCGAAGCGACGCAAAACGAAATGTGCACTGTCGAGGGTCGAGGGTCGAACGGCTCGAACCATAGATGCATCTATTACTCCGCTCGCAAATCGATCATGCGACGCGGTTGACATAATTATAAGGCTACCCCGCTCACGAATCATACATGCGACACGGGTGCTCGTATACATACACAGAATTATCAGGAAATTCAGGAATTTATCATGGATTATACTTGAAAAAAGAGATTTAAGCATTTAAACTTACACATAACCTCCTAATATCCTCATGTCAATTTCAAAGATAATAAGCAACTAGGAACACGTGTAACGATAGAGGTAAGTCACATAACGGCATGCTTGTGAATCCTAAATTCTACCCGACATAACAATTTCAATCATTTACATTTACCTATGGGGACAATTTCCTCTTACAAGGTTGGAAAGGAGACTCACCTCGTGCCGAACCTACTTCTCGAACCGAGAACGCGTCCGAAACTCCAAACTTTACACCTGAGGACTCGAAACTAGTAAAAAGTTATATAAATACGTTAATATACACTCAAAAGTATGGAATTCTCTTACTAGTTTAGCTAATTCATCATTCTTGAAGAAATCCCAAAATACACCCCCGGGCCCACATGCTCGGATTCCGGAAATGTTCGAAGAAAACACTCACCCATAACCTAAGGATCATTAACATATAGTTTTTGTATGATTCATGGTAGATAAGTGGTGAAATTCTCTAAAGTTCATCAACCGTAGGTTTCCACTCTAACCCCTTTGATTTGCACTTATTGGGTGTTAATCTACCTAAGATTTGATGTAATAAACCAACATTTAGATGGAAATTACTTACCTCTTAGTAGCAAGGCCAAATACCCTCTTGTGAGCTCTCAAAATCGCCTATGCTGGAGAAGAAATGATGAAAAATGGTTAAGTCCCGTATTAAATAAGCTCACTGCCTTCAGTGATCACGCACCTGCGGCTCGAGGGCCGCACCTGCGAAAGTTGGCAAGGAGGCTGTGGATCGCAACTGCGGAGGGACTTCCGCACCAGCGGATCCGCTCCTATGGAGAAAGGTACGCACCTGCGGATTTGGACCATCTCCCCTGGGGCCGCACCTGCGAGGCCTTGATCGCAGGGGTGGTCTCGCACCTCCGATCTAGGAAACCGCACATGCGGTCACACCAGACCTGGTGCACCAGCAGCTGAAGCTGCTGGTTTTTGGCCCCGTTTGGTGTCCGGGAGGCACCTTTGCCCACCCGAGCCCCGTGAAATTGAACCAACAAGTCCTAAATCATATTACGGACTTTCCCGAGCCTTCGGAACACCCAAAATAACGCTAAAACTCAAAATCACACCTCAAACCCCTAGAATCAAACTTAGGAAAATTCAAGTTCTAAAATTGATTTCAATGCGCTGAACTGACCTATACTACTCGGAATGACACCAAATTTTGCAAGCAAGTCACAAATGACATAACGGAACTATTCCTGGTCTCGAAATTCCGTTCGGACCTCGATAGCAAAAAAACACGTTCTAAACCAAATTATGAACTTAAGGAAACTCTATTTTTGCTATTTGGCGTCGAAACGCTCCCGGGTCATCTAAAACTCATTCCGGACATACGAAAAAGTCTGAAATCATCATACGAAGCTACTGGAACCGTCGAAACTTGATTCCGAGGTCGTTTACTCAAAATGTTGACCGAAGTCAAACTTGGCCTTAAAAGCCAACCTTAAGGAACCAAGTGTTCCTATACTACCCTAAACACTTCCAGATCCCAAACCACCCGTCCCCGCGAGTCATAAATCACTATAAGCTGTTACGGGGAGTCTTATTTAGGGAAATGGGGTCTGAATACGCAAAACGACCGGTCGGGTCGTTATATTCTCCACCTCTTAAACAAACATTCGTCCTCGAACGGGTCTAGAATCATACCTTAAGTGTTGAATAAGTGTGGATATCTTCTTCGCATGTCCTCCTCAGACTCCCAAGTCACCTCCTCGACTGGTTGGCCCCTCCACTGGACCTTTACAGCAGAAACTCTCTTGGATCTCAATTGGCGATCCTGTCTATCAACAATAGCAATTGGCTCCTCCTCGTAGCCCAATCTCTCATCCAACTGAATAGTGCTGAAATCAACCACATGAGAGAAGTCAGCGTGGTATCTCCGGAGCATGGATACATGAAATACTGGATGAACCCCTGATAAATTGGGAGGTAAAGCAAGCTCATAAGCAACCTATCCAACTCGCCTCAACACCTCGAAAGGACCTATAAACCTCGGGCTCAGCTTGCCCTTCTTCCCGAATCTCATAATGCCCTTCATCGGCAAAACCTTCAGCAGAACCTTATCTCCCTCCATAAATGATACATCACGTGCCTTCTGATCCGCGTAACTCTTCTGTCTGGACTGTGCTGTACGGAGCCTCTCCTGAATTAACTTTACTTTCTCCAGGGCATCTCTCACCAGGTCCGTGCCATATAACTTAGCCTCACCAGGCTCAAACCACCCGATAGGAGAACGACATCGCCGACCATATAAAGCCTCAAATGGAGCCATCTCGATGCTGGACTGATAACTATTATTGTAAGCAAACTCGGCGAAAGGCAAGAACTGGTCCCACTGACCTCCAAAGTCAACCACACATACCCTGAGCATGTCCTCCAATATCTGAACTGTACGCTCCGACTGACCATCAGTCTGCGGGTGAAATGTTGTGCTGAGATCTATCTGAGTACCCATTTCTCTGTGCAATGCTCTCCAAAAGTGCGAGATGAACTGAGGACCTCGATCTGATATAATGGACACCAGCTTACCATGCAACCAGACTATCTCTCGAATGTAGATCTGGGCTAGCCTCTCAGAAGTATAAGTAGTAGCTACATGAATGAAATGCGCCGATTTGGTCAATCTATCCACAATGACCCAAACCGCGTCAACCTTCCACAAAGTCTGAGGCAACCCAACCACGAAGTCCATAGTAATGCGCTCCCACTTCCACTCATGAATGGACATCTGCTGAAGTAGGCCTCCTGGCCTTTGGTGCTCATACTTAACCTACTGGCAATTAAGACACCTAGCCACATACTCCACAATGTCCCTCTTCATCCGTCTCCACCAGAAATGCTGCTTCAAATCACGATACATCTTCGTAGCACCGGGATGAATAGAATACCGAGAACTGTGTGCCTCCTCTAGAATCCTCTGCCTCAAGCCATCAACATTAGGAACACACAAACGACCCTGAAGTCTCATTACACCATCCTCACCAATAGTAACCTCCTTGGCACCACCCTGAACCACTGTCTCCCGTAGCTCTTCCAAACATGGATCATCATACTGTCGAGCCTTGATGTCCCCCAATAATGAAGACTGAGAAACCATATGAGCTATAACTCGACGAGGATATGAAAGATCTAATCTCACCAAGCGGTTAGCCAAGGACTGAATGTCCAAGGCTAGAGGTCTCTCCTCCTCTACAATGTAGGCCAAACTACCCATACTCTCTGCCTTCCTACTCAAAGCATCTGCTACCACATTTGCCTTGCCCGGATGATAAAGAATGGTGATGTCATAATCTTTCAACAACTCAAGCCACCTGCGCTGCCTCAAATTAAGATCCCTCTGCTTGAACAAGTGTTGCAAATTTGCGGTAGTCTGTATAGACCTCACAAGATACCCCATACAGGTAATGCCTCCAAATCTTAAGAGCATGAACAATCGCCGCCAACTCCAAATCGTGCACCGGATAATTCTTCTCATGAACCTTCAGCTGGAGCGAAGCATAAGCAATCACTCTCCCTTCCTGCATCAACACACATCCCAAGCCAACGCGTGAAGCGTCGCAATACACTATATACATCCCAGAACCGGAAGGCAATACTAGAACTGGTGCTGAGGTGAATGTTGTCTTGAGCTTCTGAAAGCTCGCCTCACACTCGTCAGACCATCGAAACGGGTCATTCTTCTGAGTCAATATAGTTAGTGGGGCTGCAATGGATGAAAAGCCCTCCACAAATCGTCGATAGTAGCTTGTTAGACCATAATAACTCCTTATCTCTGTAGCTGAAGTAGGACCCATCCAACTCTGAACTGCCTCAATCTTCGGAGGATCAACCTTGATACCCTCTACGGATACTACATGCCCCAAAAATGCCACGGAATCCAACTAGAACTCACACTTGGAGAACTTAGCGTATAGCTTCTGTTCCCGCAAGGTCTGGAGCACAACTCTCAAATGTTGCTCGTGCTCGCCCAGGCTACGTGAGTAAATCAAAATGTCATCAAGGAAGACAATGACAAAGGAATCAATATACGTCCTGAAGACCCTATTCATCAAGTCCATGAATGTTGCTGGGGCATTAGTCAAGCCAAAGGACATCACTAGGAACTCATAATGACCATATCTCGTACGAAAATCGGTCTTCGAGACATCAGAAGCCCGAATCTTCAACTGATGGTATCCCGATCTCAAATCAATCTTGGAAAACACCCGAGCACCTTACAACTTGTCAAACAAATCATCGATGTGCGGCAATGGATACTTGTTCTTAATGGTAACCTTGTTCAAGGTTCAACTGCCGGTAATCAATACACATCCGCACAGATCCATCCTTATCTTCACAAATAGAACTGGAGCACCCCACGGCAATACACTCGGTCTGATGAACCCCTTAGCCAACAACTGCTCAAGATGCTCCTTCAACTCATTCAACTTCTTAGGAGACATACGGTACGGGGGAATGGAAATAGGCTGAGTATCTGGAGCTAAATCAATGCAGAAATCAATATCACGATCCGTAGGCATGCCCGGAAGGTCTGAAGGAAAGACATCAACAAACTCTCGAACAACTGGCACTGAATCAATCGTCGGAGACTCGGTGGTGGTGTCCCGCACATAAGCAAGATACGCCAGACAACCCTTCTCGACCATATGTCGAGCCTTCAGAAAGGAAATAACTCCACTAGCTACACTAACTGAGGAACCTCTCCACTCCAACTTAGGCAACTCAGGCATGACCATAGTAATCATCTTGGCATGGAAATCCAAGATGGCATGATAGGGGGATAGCCAATCCATACCCAAAATAATCTCAAAATTAACCATGTCGAGCAACAGGAGGTCCGCTCTAGTCTCGAACCCACAGAAAGTGATCACACAAGACCGATAGATCCGGTCTACCACCAAAGAATCACCCATAGGAGTGGACACATATATAGGAGAATCCAAGGACTCGCGAGGAACATCCAGAAAACAAGAAAATAAGGCTGACACATATGAAAAAGTGGATCATGGATCAAATAGCACTGATGCCTTCCTACCACATACTAAAATAGTACATGTGATCACGGCATTTGAGGCCACTGCATCTGCTCGGGCTAGAATATCATAGAATCTGGCTGGTGTATCTGAAGACTGACCTCCGCTAGACTGAATAGGAGCTAGCTGAGCTCCCCCTGCCTGGCCTCCACCTCTGGGACGACCTCTACCAGCTTTTCCTCCACCTCTGGGTGGACGGGGCACCGGTGCTAAGTATGTAGGTTGGTAACTCTACTGAACAGCCCTACCCCAAAACCTTGGACAAGTCCTCCTCATATGGCTTGACTCCCCGCACTTATAAAACCTTGTTGGTGGCATGGCCTGCTGCCCTGAAGAAGAACCCTGGATAGCTGGGGGACGGTGAGAACCCTCTGGCATGGCACTCAAGTAAGGACTAGTGATGAACTGAATACCCGCCGGAGGGACCCTGAATGGCTGGTGGGCGATAAGAACTCTCCGGCACGGCGCTGAAATAAGGCCTCACTAGAGCACCACGGGGAGGTGGTGGAGGAGCTGAATATGGAGGCCTGCTAGGCTGGCCTCTTCTGAACTGACCCCTTCCCCTGCCTGGGGCACCTCTGAAATCTGCAGAAACTCTAACTCTCTTGTCCTACTGATGTCACACCTCCTTTTTCCCTACCCCGTATGTATGAAGGGTAGTGAGGGAGTTTTTCCACTT
>ML286125.1:0-26166 GCA_005239495.1 Nicotiana undulata
ATGTGCCGTTAAGACTTAGGGGTAAGTTTTATCGAGTGGTGGTTCGACCCACTATGCTGTATGGGGCTGAATGTTGGCCAGTCAAGAACTCCCACGTGCAGAAGATGAGAGTAGAAGAGATGAGAATGTTGAGATGGATGTGTGGGTGTACCAGGCGAGATAGGATTAAGAATGAAGCTATTCGGTACAGAGTGGGAGTAGTCTCCGTGGATGACAAGATGCGGGAGTCGCGACTGAGATGGTTCAGACATGTAAGGAGAAGAAGAATTGATACCCCCATCAGGAGGTGTGAGAGGTTGTCCATGGAGAGTTTGAGAAGGGGTCGAGGTAGGCCTAAGAAGTATTGTGGAGAAGTGATTAGGCAGGACATGGCGCTGCTTCAGCTCACTGAGGACATGACACTTGATAGGAGGGTGTGGAGGTCGAGAATTAAGGTAGAAGGTTAGTAGGTAGTTTATAGTGTTCACCGATAGGCTTAGTAGCATGCATTTCCCTTCATATTCTTATATTTTTATTACGGTATGTAGTTTTGTTCGCCTCAGGTATTGTATTCCTTGTTGCTATTATTGTTTACTATTTATACTTTATTACGGTATGTGATTTTTTCTTCTTTTTTTTCTTCCTTCCTCGCTTCCCTCTTCTTCTTCTTGCTGTTCTTTAGCCGAGGGTCTATTGGAAACAACCTCTCTACTTGCATTAGGTAGGGGTAAGGTCTGCGTACAAACTACCTTCCCAGACCCCACATGTTGGGATCAAACTGGGTTTTTTGTTGTTGTTGTTACATTACAGGTTGTTTGAATTATGTGTTCATATCTTATTACTCTAATAGATTGTTACTAAAGTAAATAATATGGGTCAACTATGTGGGTTAATGAACGGGGAAGGAAAAAGACGGAAAGAAAATGGGTAAAATTGGAGTCTAATGTATTATTTTGTATATAAATGGTAAATTGAATATTCACTTGTAATTAAGTTAAAACTTCAATATTAAAGGTAAATAAGTTTCAAAAGTAGTATAGATAAGTAAAAATAGCTTTTTGTATTTATAGTAGGCCAAAGTAATTGACTCATAATTCTTTTTGGGAAAATGACACTGTTTAACCAAAAAATGAGATCCTTTGATCAAAGCTATTTTAGGATAAACTCGGGTTATTGATAATAAAAAAGAGGATGGAATAAGTAAAAGAACAATAGATTGATAGCAATATGCGAGAAGTACAATAGTTTGTATTCGATGATCCAGATGCCCTTGTTTGTTACCTCTTCTTCCCTTTTATAGGGAGATTCTCCTAGTAGAACGTTTGGATTCCGGTAATGATGGCTCATTAATGACTAATTAATACATTAATGAGGCGTTACAATGGTGAATCGTAACTGTTATTTTAGGAGTTACGTAACGTATATAATATTAATTGTTGATCCTTGAATCTGCCCATTATTATGTCTAGATTCGTCATGACCGTGGTTCTTCTTCTTCATTAGGTTTTCCGTGGCTGATATACTCGTGATTGATAAACCAATTTTGTGCCTGTTGAGTTAATCTTGTACCCGCTCGTTGCTTTGTCTGGATTTATTTCAACTATGCCTCTTTCTCATGGCTATTATATGAAAGAGTATATTAACCGTATCTCTTTTATCCCGTGCCTCCGTGTATCTTTTCCTCCACGTGTGCTGTTTTCTTTGGTCCACATAGTTGGCTGAGTCATCCAGATTCTGGCTACATGTAAAGTTACTTTTTACCAATACAGATAGTCCCCCCACTTGCCATGTATTTGGCATATAATACTTGGTAAGTGGATACACATTTATGGCGGGAATATTTTGCCGCCGCATTGTTCTGAAACATTGTACCCTTTATTGAACGCATTCGTCGTATATTACTTCTATTTAATGCTTCTTCCACGTGTTTGTCTTTGATTGGTTCTGCAAAAATTCGCCGCCTCAGTTCATAAGTGACATGCTTAATTATGACTTTTCATCATTACTTTTCCATGCTTTGACGGTTGCCATTAGGTATAAATAATCATCTTCTTTCTTTCTCTTTCACGAAACACTTCTATAATTTGATTTTTTCTCGGTGAAGAAATTTTTCTTAGCTTGCATAAATATGTCTTCATCTGGTCGATCTAAAAAAGTTATCAATGTTGAAACTTTGGCGTCCCCTTCTTATGCTTCATCTAGGAGTCGAAGAGGTGGTTGATTAAGGAGTTTAGGACCTGTTTCCACTAGAGGTTCTTCATCTCCTTTAGTTCCTCCTTCTTCTAGTAGGTCTTTGTTTTCTCCCAGAGGTAGATCCTCTCATTCTGTTTCTAAGAACAAGGATGATATTCGTGAACCCATGGTTGGCGAAATCCTCCATGTTGAGATAGTTTTTCCAGAAGTAAATACGCTACCATTGTTACTGTAGGTCATATTCCTGTTGTTTATAGGGAATGCTCCTGGGAATCTAATGTTCCCATTCTTGTGCCAAGTAGTACCCAAAGAATCACGTCTTACAAGACGGGTTTTTCTTATGTTTATACTTACCCTTTCATATTAGAATTCCAGCCTCCTGTTGACCCTGTTATCATAGAAGTTTACCATTTTTTCAATATTTGTCTAGGACAGGTAGGTCCCTTAGTATGGCGTGTTGTCTCTTGTTTAAGAGTTTTGGCTTCAAGGGTTTCCGTTCCTTTCACTTTTCATCATCTGATGCATTTATATTCACCTGCTCTGTTTCATCAAGGGATTTTAATCTGGCTGCTCGGAGTAAAAGAGTTTTAGTAACCCCTGATGATGATAAAGACAGAGGTTGGTACCTGAGATACATTGTTGTCCCCACTGCTATTCTAGTGGGTAAAAATAATCTTCCCTTCCCTGAGAAGTGGAACCGTGCACGTAAGTACTTTGGTTCGCACCTGTCTTCTTTACATAAAATTGTATAATGTTTTTAACACCGCATCTGTTTTNTCACAAATTATAAATGGGTTGTCAAGACTCATGGTAAGTAGAGTTTTTCTCTTTTCTTTCCTTACCTGAATTTTGTTTAATTTTTTCTCTTTTTTGATAGGGTTTTCTGCCCGTGGGGCATCTTCATCGCTTCCAAGGATGTCGTTGTCTCATGCCCATAATGTCTTAGCTAGTGCTTCAAAAAGAAAGGTTCAAGATTCTCGCTTTGGAGGAGAAGATGAGGATGAAGAAGAGGGTGCTTTAGTGCACCGAGCGAGAAGAAGGCGGGTAATTTCTGACGATGAGTCTACACCCGCGCCTCTTTCTTCCGTGTTGGCAATCAGGCCTTCTTCTTCTCGTGATCAATCCCAATCCCCAACTCGAGATCCTGCTGAACGTCTATATCATGAAGGTTTTGAAATGGACCCTGATGATGTTCCCCTGGCTACCATCTATCCAAGTTTTGCTGCCGTCTCTGCTCCTCGTTCTGTGGCTGTTGTTCTTCCTCCCATACCTGTTATTTATTCAGTTTCTTTTCCGTCTGTCTCTACCTAAGTGCCCGCAATTTCTTTAGCTTACGGTCCCTCTCTCTTTTCCGCTGTCCCTTCCGTCCCTACTTCCGTGCCTTCTGTTATAGAGGAAGGGTCTTCTAGCAGAGAAATGAGAAGAGTTACAATTATGGTTCCAGCTGGTGGAAGCCTCTTCAAGAAGTCTGGTGAGCTGGAGGTGTGGCTTAAGACTTTAATTGGCTCTGAGGAGAGGGCCAAGCTTGATAGACACGCGACTCTTACTTGGGCCAATGAGGTGGTGCACAACTCCTTAAAGGTATGAATTTTGGAAGAACTTTTGCACACATGTTGTTCTTTTATTAACAGTTTAACACATTTGATTATTTTACTGTTTTTGCAGACGCATCTTATTGGTTTGGAGCTTATGAAGAGAGTTTCCCATTATGAAAATGAGTTGAAGGTGTTCCGCGGGTTTGATGATATTAAAACACAATACGACAATCTTCGAATAGAGATGGGAGCTTTAGAGGATGAGAGAGATACCTTGAGGGAGCAATTGAAGGTTGTTAAGGCAGAGTTGGCAGTGGAGAAAGCTTCTCTCAGTCAAGTCAATAAGGATAAAGATGTTCTTGAATCTTCATTTGCTGAGCAACTGTCAAAAGCTACGGAAGAAATCCGGCACCTGAAGCACATGTTGGGGGATAAAGAGGAATATTCTGGTGAACTTGTGTGTAATCTCTCCCAGGTTCAAGAAGATCTCCGTGAAGCTCAGATGAAGGTTCAGACTTTGGAGGAATCACTTGCATCTTTAAAGGTTGAGTTGAGTAGAGCACTCGAGGTAAGTGGCTTGCCTAACTCTGTGTTGGGGACTTCCCTTAGGTTTTTTTGACACTATATGTTGTATCGGCACCGTGTACATGAGGTGACGAGTATGTACACGAGCCATTGTTGCTAAAATTGCATTTTTCCTATCCATGCCATAAATCATTTCTCTCATCTCACTGGTTAATGTGCTTCTTGTGTAGTTTAGCTTAGAAAGAAGCATGCCCACCTGTTTTACCTAAGTTCCCTATTTGATACAATGTGCACCATGTTAGTTAGTCTTTATATTATTCTTGTCTGTGACTTTTTCCTGGACTGTTTAAATACACCTTATCCGATATTCATTCGCATTGCATATTTAAATTGGGACTACAGATGTATTCCAGGAGCTTTTCCCCTGTACTGCATGTTTAAATTGGGACTACAGACGTATTCCGGGAGCTTTCCCTCTGTACTGCATATTTAAATTGGGATTACGGACGTATTCCGAGAGCTTTCCCCATGTACTGCATCTTTATATTTGGAACTACGGGACGTATCCCGGTAGATTCCACTGTGTGATACGTTGTGCTGAGCCAAGGGCTCCCTGTTGCTGTTTTATTTCCAGATTATTCATTTCACTACTTACCTTAGAATTTATGGCCGTCTGTACTATATTGAACTATTTTTTACTTATAAAATCCAGTAGAGCCTTAACCTAACATCGTCACTACTTGACTAGGGTTAGGCTTGGCAGGGTACCAATTTTGGTGTACTCATGCCCTTTCCTGCACATGTTTTTCGTGTGCAGATCTAGGAAACAATACTCAGTTCCGTGGCTAGGGGTCATTGTAGCTGCTACGAGGAAACCGCGAGGTAATTCTGCCGCGTCCGCAAAGTCCTTCGAGTCACCTTCCACTCCAGATTTAGATATACCTTTTATGTATTTCCCTCTTCGTTGTATAGAGCTATTTGATATAGAGCCTGTGGCTTAGAAGTGACATTCCAGGTTTTGGGAATTGTGTCTGTATATGCCCAGTGGCAGTATTTTATTTGATAGATTTACTTTATTCTGACTTTATTTCATGGTTTTTATTTAATATCTTCCGCAAACATAGGATTACCTAGTCGTAGAGACTAGGTGCCGTCACGACACCATGGAGGGTAAATTGGGTCGTGACAAGTTGGTATCAGAGCTGCTAGGTTCATAGAAGTCACAAGTCACAAGCCAGTTTATTATAGTCCCTCGGATTGGTGCGGAGACGTCCGTATCTATCTTCGGGAGGCTATGTAACTGTTAAGAACAATCATATTCTTTGGAATTCCTTGTCGTGCTAGTTACTCACATCAAAATTCTAAAACTCTATTATATTCTTCTCGCAGATGGTGAGGACCCGTACCGGACGGACTGACGACCAGACACCCGAGCCCCCAGCCAGAGCCGCTAGAGGCAGGGGCAGGGGTACAGAACAAGCACACGGTCCAGCCCGAGCACCGGCGAGAGCAGCGACAGAGGAGCCCCCAGCAACTACAGTTGGAGGGGTATAGGAGGTCCCTACTATTACTCCAGCCATCTAAGAGACTTTGGCTCAGTTCATGAGCGCCTTCAGCACTCTGTCTCAGGCGGGACTGCTCCCAATAGCTTCAGTAACATCTCAGGACGGGGGAGGGTCACAGACTCCCGCAGCCCGTACTCCTGAGTAGAGGGTCCATATTGGGCAGGTCCCAGAGTATATTTCTATGCCCCCAGCGGCTCCAGCTCAACATGATGCCAGGGAAGCTACTGCTGAGGCAGAGCAGCTCAAACTTGAGAGGTACAAGAAGTACCACCCACCTGATTTCAGCGGACTAGCTTCAGATGACGCTTTGGCTTTCTTGAGGAGTGTCATCGCATTCTCCGCACTATGGGTATTGTGGAGACGAGTGGGGTTTCTTTCACCGCTTTCCAGCTGAGGGGAACGACTTATCAATGGTGGCGTGCCTATGAGTTGAGTAGTCCGGAGGAGGCAACTTCACTTACTTGGGCTCAGTTTTTTGAGATGTTTTTGCTTGAGTTTGAGCAGTTACGCCAGGGTGCTATGAATGTGTCGGAGTATGCAGTCCATTTTAGTGACTTGGCTCGTCATGCATCGACCTTGGTTGCCACAATTAGAGAGAGGGTTCAACGCTTCATTGAGGGACTCCACCCCGGTATTCGGACCAGTATGGCCAGAGAGTTGGAGACAGACATCACTTACCAGCAGGCCGTGAGTATTTCCCGGAGGATTAAGAGTATGTTGGCCCGAGATAGGGAGGAGAGAGAGGCCAAGAGGTCTCGAGAGACTGGACAGTACTTAGGAGTTCGTGCACCAGCAACGCGTTATGGTAGGGGTTTTGTAAGTCTCCCTGTCCATTCAGCTCTGCCAGTAGCCAGCGGTATTTCAGCTCCTCCTAAACCTCATGAGCCTTATTATGCACCACCGGTATCTAGTGTGCCTCCTGCTCAAGGTTCTATCACCGTCCAGTCCAGTAGGCCAGTTCAGAGTCAGCTTCAGCTGCCACATCCTCTGAGGGGTTGTTTTGGGTGTGGTGACCCTTGCCACGTGATCAAAGATTGCCCCAGAGTTACGAGGGGTGCATCATCTTAGACTTATCAGGACCCACGTGCTCCACCGGGTCCTCCAACTATTCTTCCAGCCCCAACTATTTCCCCACCCTCTCAGACAGCTCTAGGTGGAGGCCGGGGATGTAGAGGTCGCCCTAGAAGGGGAGGCCAGGCCATGTATTATGCCCTTCCATCCCGTTCAGAGGTCGTCGCTTCAGATTCAATCATCACAGGTATTGTCCTTGTTTGTCATGGGGATGCATCAGTATTATTTGATACAGGCTTTATGTATTCATATGTAGCTTCTCATTTTGCTTCACATCTGGGGATATCTCAGGATTCTTTGAGTTCCCCCATTTATGTTTCTACTCCCGTGGGAGATTCTCTTGTTGTGGACCGCTTATATCGATCATGTTTGATTGTTACCAGTGGTTTTGAGACAAGGGATAATTTGTTATTACTCGGTATGGTAGATTTCGATTTTATCTTGGGCATGGACTGGTTGTCGCCCTATTATGCTATTGATTGTCACGCCAAAACTGTGATGCTGGCTATGCCAGGTTTACCGAGATTAGAGTGGAGAGGTACCTTAGAGTATACTCCCCGTTGAGTCATTTCCTTCCTTAAGGCTCAGCGGATGGTTGAGAAGGGGTATGATGCGTACTTAGCCTATGTGAGGGATGTTAGTGTTAATACCCCTACAGTTGAGTCAGTTCCAGTTGTGAGGGACTTTCATGATGTGTTCCCAGTTGATCTTTCGGGTATACCGCCTGATAAAGATATCGATTTCGGCATTGATTTGTTGCCGGACACTCAGCCCATTTCCATTCCTCCCTATCGTATGGCTCCTCCTGAGCTGAAGGAGTTGAAGGAGCAGTTGCATGAGTTTCTTTCTAAGGGTTTCATCAGGCCAAGTGTATCACCTTGGGGTGCTCCCGTATTAGTTGTGAAGAAAAAGGATGGTTGTATGCGTATGTGTATTGATTACCGACAGCTGAACAAGGTTACAGTGAAGAACATGTATCCTTTGCCTCGCATTGATGATTTGTTTGACCAGTTATAGGGTGCCAGGGTATTTTCCAAGATTGACTTGCATTCTGGCTATCATCAGTTGAAGATTCGGGAGTCGGATATCCCGAAGACTGCCTTCAGGACCAGATATGGCCCTATGAGTTTCTTGTCATGTCATTTGGGCTGACCAATTCCCCAGCAGCCTTTATGCATTTGATGCACAGTGTGTTCCGGCCTTATCTTGATTCCTTCGTCATTGTGTTCATTGATGACATCTTGGTATATTTTTGGTCCCAGGAGGATCATGAGTAGCACTTGAGGACCGTGCTTTAGACTTTGAGGGAGAAGAAATTGTATGCAAAATTTTCTAAGTGTGAATTTTGGCTTGATTCTGTGGCATTCTTAGGCCATGTGGTGTTTTGTGATGGGATCAAGTTAGATCCGAAGAAGGTGGAGGCAGTGCAGAGTTGGCCTAGACCGTCATCAACTACTGAGATCCGTAGTTTCCTCGATTTGGCAGGGTACTATCGCCGTTTTGTTGAGGGATTTTCATCTGTTGCAGCACCTATGACCAGATTGACCCAAAAGGGTGCTCCTTTCAGGTGGACTAAGGAGTGTGAGGAGAGCTTTCAGAAGCTCCAGACAACCATGACTACAATTCTAGTGTTGGTATTGCCTACGGGTTTAGGTTCCTATACAATTTATTGTGATACTTTGAGGATTGGCCTTGGGGCGGTGTTGATGCAGGATGGTTGGGTGATTGCCTACGCATCCAAAAATTTGAAGGTGCATGATAAGAACTATCCAGTTCACGTCGTGGTGGAAAAATATGGGTACGTATATTTCCAGACAAACCCGTTACTGATCTCGAGTTGGCAGTGATTGTTCACGCCCTGAAGATATGGCATCATTATTTATACGGTGTTCCCTGTGAGATTTTCATAGATCACCGGAGTTTGCAGCACTTGTTCATGCAGAAGGACCACAATTCGCGCTAGCGGAGGTGGTTGGAGTTACTAAAGGACTATGACATCACTATATTATACCACCCGGGGAAGGCCAATATGGTGGTTGACGCCTTGAGTCACTGGGCAGAGAGTTTGGGAAGTTTGGCATATCTTCCGGCAGTTGATAGGCCCTTAGCCTTGGATGTTTAGTCCTTATCTAGTCAATTCGTGAGATTGAATCTTTTCGAGCCTTGCCGGGTGTTAGCTTGTGTGGTTTCTCGACCTTCTCTTTATGACAGTATCAGAGAGCGCCAGTATGATGACCCCCACCTTATGGTTCTTCTGGACAGGGTTCGGCGAGGTGATGCCAGAGATGTGACTATAGGAGATGACAGTGTGATGAGGATGCAGGTTCAGATATGTGTGCCCAATGTGGATGGGCTTCAGGAGTTGATTCTTGAGGAGGCCCATAGCTCACGGTATTCCATTCATCCGGGTACCGCGAAGATGTACCAGGATCTGAGATAACACTATTGGTGGAGAAGGATGAAAAAGGATATAGTGGATTTTGTGGCCAAGTGTCTCAACCGTCAGCAAGTCAAATATGAGCATCAAAGACTATGAGGGTTACTTCAGCAGATTGAGCTTCCAGAGTGGAAGTGGGAGTGAATCACTATGGACTTTGTGGTTGGACTTCCGAGCGCACGATTCAAATTCTTGCGGACATGCTTCGTGCCTGTGTGATGGATTTTGGAGAGTCATGGGACCTGTACTTGACACTTGCAGAGTTTGCTTATAATAACAGCTATCAGTCCAACATTCAGATGGCGTCGTATGAGGCTTTATATGGTAGACGGTGTCGGTCTCCAGTGGGATAGTTTGAGACGGGCGAGGCCCAATTATTGGGTACAGATTTGGTCCAGGATGCCCTGGACAAGGTGAAGGTGATTCAGGAGAGACTTCGCACAGCTCAGTCCAGGCAGAAGAGTTATGCGGACCAGAAGGTTCGTGATTTGGCATTTATGGCTGGTGATCGGGTTTTGCTTCGGGTATCGCCTATGAAGGGCGTCACGAGGTTTGGGAAGAAGGGTAAGCTGAGTCTAAGATTTATTAGACCTTTTGAGGTGTTGCGGTGTGTTGGGGAGGTTGCTTATGAGCTTGCCTTGCCTCCCAGCCTATCAGGAGTTCATCTGGTATTTCACGCCTCCATGATTTGGAAGTGTCACGGTGACCCGACTCATGTTTTGGATTTTAGTTCAGCCTAGTTGGACAAGGATTTATCATATGTTGAGGAGTAAGTAGCCATATTGGATAGACAGGTCAGAAAGCTTAGGTCAAAGAATATTGCATCAGTAAAGGTTCAGTGGAGGGGTCATCCGGTCAAGGAGGCGACTTGGGAGACCTAGCAAGATATGCGCAGTTAGTATCCTCATCTTTTCACAGCTTCAGGTATGTCTCTATACTCGTTCGAGGACAAACGATTTTCTTAAGACAGGGAGAATGTAACGACCCGGTCGGTCGTTTTGAGAGTTAGCGCCCTGATCCCCTAATAACTGCATTCCCCATATCTATTTCTGCTTTTGGGACTTGTCGGAACGTTTAGTTGTGAAGTTCGGAGAGTTTTCGGACACATAGTCCCTATATATGAGTTTAACCCTTAGATATCAGATCGTAGTTGGAATTGTGTGAATACAGATCCGGAATGGAAATTCGTCTACTCCGTTAGCTCCATTGGGTGATTTCGGGGTTAGGAGCGTGTTCAGAATGTGTTTTGGAGGTCTGTAGTAGATTTAGGCTTGAATTGGCGAAAGTTAGAAATTCGGCGATTTCGGCCGATAGATGAATTTTGATATCGGGCTCGGAATGGAATTCCGAGAGTGGTTATAGGTCCGTAGTGTCATTTATGACCCGTGTGTAAAATTTGAGGTCATTCAGACTAGTTTTGACGTGTTTCGGCATCGGTTGTAGATTTTGGAAATTTCATAAGTTCTTAGGCTTGAATCCACGTATAATTCTTGATTTTGGTGTTATATGATGTGTTTTGAAGGCTCTACTAAGTTTGAATGAGGTATTAGGACTAGTTGGTAGGTTTGGTTGAGGTCCCGGGGCCTCGGGTGTGTTTCGGATGCTCAACGAGCATTTTTAGCCTTGTATGTGATTGCTGGTTTTTTGGTGTAAGTGCAACAGGCTTTTGTTCATCGCGATCACGTGAGGGAGTCCGTGGTCGCGTAGAGTAATTGAGGCCAAGCAGAATTTTGTGCATCGCGATTGCAAGAAGTGGAACGCGATCGCGTAGAGTAGACAGCCTTGGCCACTGCGTTCACATGGGCTTTGTTGCGTTCGCGTAGAAGAAATTAGGCACTTGGGACTTTAGGTGTTCCTCTACGCAGTAGCGTGAAGCCAACCACGATCGCGTAGGTGTGTGTGAGCTGAGCATCGCGTTCACGAGCGTATCATCGCGTTCGCGTAGGGTTAACTGAAACGCGTGTGAGTTTGTTCTTTGCGATAGCGACTTGGTGTCCGCGATCGCAATGAAGAAAAGTGTTGCGCAGAATCTTAAAACACAAATTCTAGGGTTTATACTATTATTCATATTTTGAACTTGGGAGCTCGGGAAAAGTGCAAGTTTTGAAGAGATTTTCACCTGTGCAATTTGGGTAAGTAATTCCTACTCAGTTTAGACTAATTTTCATGATTATACACTTAAATCTCTCCTCTAATTTCAAAATTTTGGTGGAAAATTGGGGAAATTTTGGATAAAGTTCTTAGGCCAAGTTTTTGAATTTTGATCGAGATTTTTTATACGATTCGAGTAATTCTTGTATGGGTAGACTCGTGAGTGAATAAGTGTTTGGAATTCGTAATTTTTACCTGATCCCGAGACGTGGGCTCGGGGGATTTTTGGGCAATTTTCCTAATTTCGCGTATTAGCTTCGAACTAATTAGCTAGATTGATTTCTTAGTGTCGAGTACTCGTGGCAAGAACGGGGTTTCGAGTTGAGTAGAGCAGTCGAGGTAAGTGTCTTGCCTAACTCTGTGTTGGGGACTTCCCTTAGGTTGTTCTGACATTATATGTTGTATGGGTTCCGTGTACGTGAGGTGACTAGTACGTACACGAGCCATTGATGCTAAAATTTCATTTTTCCTATCCATGCCATAAATCATTTTACTCTTATCTCACTGATTAATGTGCTACTTGTGTAGTTTAGCTTAGGAAGAAGCATGCCCACATGTTTTACCTAAATTCCCTATTTGATACAATGTGCACCATGTTAGTTAGTCTTTATCTTGTTCTTGTCTGTGACCTTTTCCTGGACTGTTTAAATACACCTTATCCGGCATTCATTCGCATTACATATTTAAATTGGGACTACGGACGTATTTTGGGAGCTTTTCCCCTGTACTACATATTTAAATTGGGATTACAGACGTATTCCGGGAGTTTTCCCCCTGTACTGCATATTTAAATTGGGACTACGGACGTATTCCGGGAGTTTTCCCCCTCTACTGCATCTTTATATTTGGAACTACGGGACGTATCCCGGGAGATTCCACTGTGTGATACGTTGTGCTGAGCCAAGGGCTCCCTGTTGCTGTTTTATTTCCAGATTATTCATTTCACTACTTACCTTAGAATTTATGTCCTTCTGTACTATATTGAACTGTTTTTTTACTTATAAAATCCAGTAGAGCCTTAACCTGACCTCGTCACTACTTGACTAGGGTTAGGCTTGGCATTTACTGGGTACCAATTGTGGTGTACTCATGCCCTTTCCTGCACATGTTTTTCGTGTGCAGATCCAGGTACCAGTACTCAGTTCCGTGGCTAGGGGTCATTGTAGCTGCTACGAGGAGACTGCGAGGTAATTCTGCCGCGTACGCAGAGTCCTTTGAGTCACCTTCTACTCCAGATTTAGATATACTTTTTATGTATTTCCCTCTTCGTTGTATAGAGCTTGTGTCTTAGAAGTGACATTCTGAGTTTTGAGAATTGTGTCTGCATATGCCGAGTGGCAGTATTTTATTTGATAAATTTACTTTATTCGGACTTTATTTCATGGTTTTTATTTAATATCTTCCGCAAATTTAGACTTACCTAGTCATAGAGACTAGGTGCCGTCACGATATCATCGGAGGGTAAATTGGACCGTGACAAATAATATTCAGTAGCAACTTTTCATAATTGGTATAATAAATAACTCCAACTTGAAGCACTAATTCTACTTCTACTTCGTAGTATTCTTCTTCCCTATATTTCTTCTTGTCGGAGAAGATTTCGAAATATCCTTTGGAACTCTCCAACAGCAAACGAAACCATGACAAGTGTAATCATCAAGAGTAACTTCTTATGCCAATCTGTAAAATACCCATTTTAAATGCTGCATTTCCCTCGATCGACCGTATGATGTAGGATAGTTAAATTACTTAAGATTGCTGGTAATCTGTGTTTGAAATAAAAAAAATCAGAAAAATAAAGAAACGTTAGTTCAATAAACAAAACGTAAAATAATTCTGAACTCACTGAATTCACAGTGTGTCTTTAAGGAATTTAATCCCCTCACTGTTGTGCAAGGTTATGGATTAATTCCTCCCGTGATAGAACGGAATAACTATTCTGTGATAGCGGCACTACAGATCACATAACTTCAGCGAGCTCAGTAAACAGAATAAATCACACTTGACATTTATATTTATTTGGAAAATAATGCAACAATGTAGAAAAGATGAGAGAAGTTTTCAGATTTTCCATATTTTAAAAATGAGGCCAAGCCTCTAAAGTTATAGACAATGAAAGGGTGCAATTCAAGAGGTACCTCTTCCATTTTCCATTCACACCCCCTTAATAAAAACGCAAAAATATTTGTCAATATCCCCTCCTTTGATCATGGGTGTTACTCCTGGTATCTGCTCTACCCGCTCATTTTTCTCCATGAGCTCCTGATGCAAGGTTAGTACCATATTTTTTAAATTAGAATTATTTGGTGTACATGACCTTCGAGCTCATCCTTTAGCCCTGAACGAGGATTTTTCACGATTGTATTTAGTGATGATGGAGCTTGCACTACACTCGGAAATCCACTTGTAAAAGCACGCAAAGATTCACCAATATACCAAGCAATAAACCGCTTCCAGTTGTCTTGCTCATTTGTTTGCTCATCAACTAATAGTTTAGCGTTTCAGTTAGCAAATCTTTCAGGTGAATTTTCTCGAGAACCATGTGGAGTAGCTGTGGGTGTATGATTTGGTGGAGTTCCACCTTGTTTCCTTCCTTGATCTTCATCACCCACATGAATAATTTCGTTAGTAGTATACATATATTGTTGTTAAAGATAAAGTATGAAAAGTGAACAAATTACTAATTTCCGGTAACATAACCAATTTGTTTAATCCAAAAAATAATTTTTATGGTCAAAGTGAATAGTAAAATAAATCAAATTTCTAATAACCAAGTTCACTTCATTTTTCCAAATATTAAAGAATAAAAGGTAATAGAAATAAAGTACTCAATAAACAAAGAAAAAAAATATTATTTATTGTTATAGCTTTTTTCCAAAGATTGAGAGTAAGAATTTTTAATCAAACCGAGAAAATAAAAGTAAAAGACAAATTGCATATATTCAAGAATTCTCTGATGCTCGTATAAAGTATAATAAGGGAAGTTTATATAAGGGTACAGTCAGAGATGGCAGTTGGGGCGAGGAGGGGCAGGGCAAGCCTTAACACCCTAAAATTTTGACCCGCCCTACCCCTGCTCCGTTTAGCCTTTTTCCAAATTTCTGTCCCGCCCTACTAAGCCCTGCCCCGTTTAGATTTTCTTTCATTTCTTTCTCTTTATTTTCTCTTTATTTAAAATTGACGTGCCAGTAAAAGTATTTTATTGGCATGAAATAGTTTATTTGTATCAATTGAACAAAATATGATTTTTATCAATATTGTAGTATAGCTTATTAAAAACTAAATCCCCTTAAATTAATGCTTCAGCCCAAGTAAATAGCTAACTGCTTAAGTCACTTTTGAAATTTTTGTTTCCTTTCGTTATCATATTCGTTTTTAAGTTAGTGAACTAATTGGACTGCAAAATTGCACAACGTAGCATCACTTTCATTCATTATTTGTTATTTTAAAATACAACATCAATTTATTAAATTTAATGCAATAATAACTAGACGCAAATATTCAAATTTTGAAATTTGAAGCTAGTATTTCACTGTTAGGAGTAATTTAATTATGTGAATTTTCTTAACAATCTTCCTGGGAAGTGGGAACTCTTGTTTAAAGCTGAAGCTTGAAGCTTCAAATTTCTAGAACAAGCTCTACACATTTAAACAATTTCAAAAGCTCTACATCTTGCCCTACCCTGCCCTAACCCATCAATATTTTTTCAAAAATAATATTTTGCCCCGCCCCGCCCCGTCCAGCCTCGCCCTATTTAGATCTTTACTTATCCCGCCCCATTAAGAGTTTGTCTGTCACGACCCAAATTCCCAACCTTAGGGATCGTGATGGCGCCTAACACTACACTTGTTAGGCAAGCCAATGTTAGAGTTCGATTAGCTAATTTCCTTTGATTATTTACTTAAACTCAATAAATAAATTTAAAGCAAACTTAATCTAATGAATTCCAACGAATAACTCCAAATATAAAATAATAAGCAAATAAATAAACCGAGCCACAAACTAATTATATATATANGAAAGATAAACTACAACAATAAATAAAATAACTCAGTCGCCTATTCCAGGCCTCAACTGTAACCAAGATCTCACATGAATTTCCAAAGTTCCAAACTTCACTTTAAAATAACCAAAGGTGCATAATATGAGAACAGTAGAGTAAAACAGTAAATTTTCCGAATCTTTGTATTTAAAATCAATAAATCATAAATGTCCTCCCTTATCTATTACTTGTTGCGGCGTGCAACCCGATCCCACCTGTCCACCCTTATCACTATAATTTATTTAACCTGTCCAGCCTTTTCACTATCATTTATTTATTTATTGAAACTTTCACAATTCAGGCCAAACCCTTCACAATACTTTTGTCTCAACAGTCATAAACAATAAACGGTAGTTCTCAGAAACTTCATAAATAATATCTCAAAATGAAACCAACAGGAATATATATATATATATATATATATATATATATATATATATATATATATANCACGTTTACATCTCGTAAAACCATGTCACCCCACTCAGTCTTTATGTACCACAATGAAACCAAGGAAAACAACTAATATTTTCCCAAAACTTTGCAACAAGACTTACAACAATATAACAAGCCAAGTAATTATAGATTCAACAAAGAACATGAAGCAATTGAAAATATGAAGCAATTAAATTGGAAACGGGGAAGGAATCATGTAAGTAGACCATTTGATGGTGCATAGTGTCATGACCCGAAATTTCCACCGTCGGGATCGTGATGGCGTCTAACGTTGAACCCGCTAGACAAGCCAACGTATTTAATTATATTTAGTAAAACCTTTATTATTAAGCGAGAACAGGTAAAAATTGGCTTTTCCATAAATAAAAACTTAAAAGTAAGAACAGATAAAAAGGAAATACATAACTAAATCCATTAAATTAACAAATTCTCAAACTAGCCAACCCGGATCTTTGGAATCACAATGTCACGAACTATCTATGATTAATACAGATAAAAGGTCTGAAAGAAATAATACATCTATTTTTTGAAGTACTAGAAACAGAAATAGAGGAAAAGTGGAAGGGGACGCCAAGGCCTGCGGACGCCTGCAGGACTACCTCAGAGTCGCCTAGTGGAATGAAGGAAGCCACCTAGCTCAATATCCACTGGGTCCTGTACACGGATCTGCACAACAAAAATTGTGCAGTGTAGTATCAATACAACCGACCCCATGTACAGAGTAAGTGCCGAGCCTAACCTCGGCGAAGTAGTGACGAGGCTAGGACACGACAAATAACATCACATGTGCAATTCAATAATATATAAAAGAAATAACGACAGGAAGTAAACAGTTAAGTACAAACGGGGGAAAACATGTTTGGAAAACAAAAAAGGTAGCAATTACTGAAATAACGGAACAAAGCAACAATTTAAATATCAAAATAACAACAGGAATTAACAACACAGAACAAACAAGTGCACGACATCACCATCGTGCTTTACTCTCATCCTCACCAAAACAAGTGCACAACATCACCCTTCGTTCTTTTACTCTCATCCTCACCAAAATAAGTGCACGGAATCACCTTCGTGCTTTTACTCTCTTCCTCACCAAAACAATAAGTAAATAGAAACAGCACGGCATTATCCTTCATGCTTTAAATATCATATCATGGCACGACATCACCCTTCGTGCTTTTACACTCTCATCCTCACAATGCAATAAATAAATACACGGCATCACCCTTCGTGTTTTACACTCTTCCTCACCCAAACAATATCAAGAATAATAGTTTGGCAAGGAAAATCATTAACATGAATCATAAATCACAACAACCCAGCAAGGGAATGACAACAGAAATAATACTGCCTCGGCAAGGGACACAACTATAACCAATCTCACCCAAGTGTATAACTTAACAAAATATTCCTCATTCGAACAAATACTCAATAGTATTCTCAACCACGAATTTCCATCAAATGAATAACCACCAAAGTGAAATTTAATCCATACCATAGTGAATATAGATGAAAATCACATAATTCATAGAAACCGACTCACGGGCATGCTTGACAACAATGTATAGGTACTCGTCACCTCACCTATACGTTGAACATGGAATAAACACGTAGCAAATAAGACTCAACACATATTCCCTCAAGCTAAGGTTAGGCAAAACACTTACCTCGAATCCCACGATCAAAATCAAGCCTCAAGCACCGCTTTTCCTTTTGAACCCGACTCCAAATCAATCGTATCTAGACATAATCGACTCAATAACATCAATAAATGCTAAACAATTCGATTCCAATGCTTAATTATAGACTTTCTAACATTCTTCCCAAAAATCCGAAAATCGACCCCGGGCTCGCTTGGTCAAAACACGAGGTTCGGACCAAACCCAATTACCTATTCACCCACGAGCCCGAATATATAATTTGTTTTGAAATCCGACCCCAAAACGAGGTAAAATTCCTAATTAAACAAAAAGCCCTAACTCTACCCAAATCCCTAATTTCCTACCCTTAATCTCATGTTTTAGGCCTAGAAATCTAATGGGTGTTGATAAAAACCGAAAAAATGAGTTTAATATTACATACCTATGAAGCTATGGTGAAGTTTCCCTTCAAAAATCGCCCAAGGAGATGTGGAGAAGAAGAAGTTGTAAAAAATGGGTTTAATCCCGTAATGTATTCTGTTTTTGGGCTAATAATAACTAGGCGAAAATGTGCTTCGCGTTCGCGGGCCCCTGGCCGCGTTCACACAGGGTAAATAGCTACCCAGCCCCCAGGTCCCCCCAAAATCTATGCATTCGCGACCACCCTGGTGCGTTCACATAGTTCCCCTCTTCCTACTCTCCGCGATCGGGACTATGGGACCGCGTTCGCACTGAGTAAACAGCTACCCATCCCCAGCCCCTCACTAGACCTATGGGATCGCGACTGGAGGGGTGCGTCCGCGTAGAGCAAGGACCCTAAAGCTCCTCGTTCGCACCCTACTCTTTGCGTTCGCGTAGAGCAAATTCCACCCCTCCCCCACCCCCCGAAACTTGTGCTATGTGTTCATGGCCAATACTATGCGTTCGCATAGCAAAAAACACCAGACACCAGCAACCAGTCCTTACACTAGATTTTCAAGTCCAAAAACACCCCGACACCTATCCGAAACACACCCGAGCCCCCAGGGCTCTAAACCAAATATGCACACAACCTCAAAAATATCCTACGGACTTATTCGTGTAATCAAATTACCAAAATAACCTCATAAACATCTAATTAAACCCCAAAATCAATGAAATTTCTCAAAACTTCTAAAACTTCAAAATGCTCATTTATGGTCTGAATTACGTCAAATGAGTTTCGTTTCTTACCAAATTTCACAAATATGACACAAATATTATATTAAACCTGTATCGGGATCCGAAACCAAGATACGGGCCCGATACCACGGGTTTCACACATATTTACACTTTCAAAAACCTTTTATATTTTCTATAAAATAATTTCTTTTAAAAATTTATTTCTCGGACTCGGGACCTCGAAATTCGATTTCGGACGTACGCGCAAGTCCCATATTTTCCTACGGGCCCTCCGGGACAGTCAAATCACGAGTCCAGGTCCGTTTACCAAAAATGTTGACCAAAGTCAACTTAGTTCAAATTTCAAATTCAAACTTATCATTTTTATCAGTTTTTCACATAAAGGCTTCTCGGCTACACGCCCGGGCTGCGCACGCAAATCGATATGAGATAGAAGGAGGTTTTCACGACCTCGAAACATAGCTTCAATTAAAAATGCACGGGATGACCTTTTGGGTCATCACACATAGATACTTGTCAGCTCACCTATACACCACACACATGCATTTTCACACAACAATTAAGTTGAGGATTCCTATTCCCTCAAGTCAAGGTTAAACCAAGCACTTACCTCAAATTCGCAGGCCACTCACTGCTCAATTATATCTTTTCCTTTTGAATTTACCTCCAATACACTCGAATCTAACCATAATTAACTTAAAATCATTAATTAATGCTAAAGGAACTAACTTTACTGAAAATTATAATTTTTTCTAGGTTTTCTCAAAAAAAGTTAAAACCCGACTCTGGGCCAGCTTGGTCAAAGCTCGAGGTTTGGACCAAATTTCGTTTACACATTAACCCACGATCCCGAATATACAATTAGTTTCGAAATCCGATCTCAATTCGAGGTAAATATTCGATTCTTACAAAATTCCCTAATTCTACCCAAACCCTCAATTTTTACCATAAAAACTCTTGATTTTTAATTTAAATGTGATGAAAAACATTGGGTAATTGAAAGAGTAAAGTTTAGAATTGATTACCAAGAACTTGGGGATGAACTTTTATGAAGAAAATCGTCCTTAGGACTGTGTAGTTGAAAATTTTGAAGAAAAGGGGTTCTGTTCGTTTTAAAATCGAATTTATAAAGCTGGGTATGCCTTCACGCGTTCGCGTGGGCCTGCCTGCGTTCGCGTAGGCTCAAGCCTGTTGGCCTTCGCGTTCGCACCTGCTGGGATGCGTTCGCGTACCTTTAAGGGTTGGGGCCTTTGCGTTCGCGTGCAATGGGCCGCGTTCTCATAGAGTAGACCAGGGCTCCTCCTCCAGGCCCAATTATCTCTATGCGTTCGCGAGTCCCAGCCACGTTCGCATAGAACAAAATGGCGACCCTAGTGTTTTACACTACGCGTTCGCGAGGGATGTAATGCGAACGCGAAGCACAAAAGTGTTGTGCACCAGCAACAACAAAAGCATCAGAGAATTTCAAGTGTAAGCATCCCGTGGCCTATCCGAAACTCACCCGAGCCCTCGGGGCTCTAAACCAAATATGCACGCAAGTCTAACAATATCATACGGACATGATCGTGCGATCAAATCATGAAAATAACATGTAAAACTATCAATTAAACCTCAAAACTCATCAGTTTCCTTAAGAACACTTAAAGTTCACTATTTCTCAACTGGATGTCCAAACCACGTCAAATAAACTCCGTTTTCACCAAATTTCTCAGTTAGCATTTAAATACTATAACAAATATGTACGGGGCTCCGGAACAAAAATACGGCCCCGATACCAATGGTTTCAAACATTAATTCTTTATTTTATTTCATAAATAATTCAGCAAAATAATTTCTTTCAAAAATTGATTTCTAAGGCTTGGGACCTCGGAATTCATTTCCGAGCGTATGCCCAAGTCCCATATTTTACTGCGGACCTCCCGGGATCGTCGGAATGCAGATCCGGGTCCGTTTTCTCAAATTGACCAAAGTCAACTATAATCAAATTTTAACTCTAAAAATTACTATTTCTCACGTTTCACATAAAAGCTTTCCGGTTTCACACCCGGACTGCGCACGCAAATTGAGGTATTTAAAATTATTCTTTTTATGGCTAATAAGCCTAGAATTAGGTCTTATTTCATAAAACGACCCCTTGGGTCATCATAATCTCCACCTCTAAAACAAACGTTCGTCCTCGAACGGACATAGAAGATTACATGAATTTGCGAACAAGTGTGGATATCTACTCTGCATGTCCGACTCAGACTCCCAAGTAGCTGCCTGAACGGGCTGGCCCTTCCAGTGCATTCGAACTGAAGGAGAACTCGTAGTTCTCAACTGATGAACCTGCGGGTCTGAAATGGCTATCGTCTCCTCCTCATAAGTCAAGTCCTTGTCCAATTGGACAGAGCTGAAATCTAGCACGTGGGACGGGTCACCATGATATTTCCGGAGCATAGACGCATGGAATACCGGATGAACTGAGGATAACCCTGGAGGCAACGCAAGTCTATAAGCTACCTCTCCCACTCTATCAAGAATCTCAAACAACCCAATATACGTAGGGCTCAACTTACCCTTCTTTCCAAACCTCATAACACCCTTCATGGGCGATACACGAAGCAATACTCTCTCTCCAACCATGAATTCCACATCACGAACCTTACGATCGGGATAACTCTTTTGCCTAGACTGCGCTGCACGAAGTCTCTCCTGAATAATCTTGACCTTGTCTAAGGCCTCCTGCACTAAGTGTGTACCCAGTAACCAAGCCTCTCCCGGCTCAAACCATCCAACTTGCGATCTGCACCGTCTACCATATAAGGCCTCATAAGGAGCCATCTGAATGCTCGACTAATAGCTATTATTATAAGAAAACTCCGTTAGCGGAAAGAACATATCCCAAGAACCTCCAAAGTCAATAACACAAGCGCAGAGCATATTCTCCAAAATTTGAATGGTTCGTTCGGACTGCCCGCCGGTCTGAGGGTGAAATATTGTGCTCAACTCCACTCGGGTACCCAACTCACGCTGAACTGTCCTCCAAAAGTGCAAAGTAAATTGCGTACCTCGGTCAGAAATGATAGACACGGGCATACCATGAAGGCGAACAATCTCCCGAATATATAACTCAGCCAACCTCTCTGAAGTATAAGTACTCGCCATAGGGATGAAGTGTGCTGATTTAGTCAGCCTATCCACAATAACCCACACTGCGTCAAATTTCCTCTGAGTTCGTGGGAGTCCAACAATGAAGTCCATAGTGATACGCTCCCACTTCCACTCAGGAATCTCTATCTGCTGAAGCAAACCACCAGGTCTCTGATGTTCACACTTTACCTGCTGACAATTTAAGCAACGAGCCACATAAGAAACAATGTCATTTTTCATCCTTCTCCATCAGTAATGATGCCTCAAATACTGGTACATTTTGGCTTCACCTAGGTGAATCGAATACTTAGAACTGTGAGCCTCCTCAAGGATCAACTCACGAAGGCCATCAACATTAGGCACACATATACGACCATGCATCCTCAAAACACCGCCATCTCCAACTGTAACCTGCTTGGTACCACCGCACCAAACCTTTTCCCTAAGAACCATCAAATGTGGTTCATCATCCTGCCGCTCTCGAATACGCTCAATTAGAGAAGAGCAAGCGGTTGTACAAGCTAGAACACTGTTGGGTGAAATATCCAGCCTCAAGAATTGATTAGCCAACGTTTGAATGTCTGATGCTAACGGTCTCTCCCCGACTGGAATATACGCAAGACTGCCCATACTCACCGCCTTTCTACTCAATGCATCGGCCACCACGTTGGCCTTCTCTGGGTGATACAATATAGAGACATCATAATCCTTCAGCAACTCTAACCATCTCCGATGTCTCAAATTTAGATCCTTTTGCTTGAATAAGTACTGGAGACTGCGATGGTTAGTGAAAACCTCACACGGCACGCCATAAAGATAGTGCCTCCAAATTTTCCATGCATGAACAATGGTTACCAACTCTATGTCATGACCAGGATAATTCTTCTCATGGACCTTCAACTGTCGAGACGCATATACAATCACCCAGCCATCCTGCATCAATACTGCTCCAAGTCCAACTCGGGAACCATAACAATACACCGTGAAAGAACCCAAACCTGATGGTAACACTAACACTGGTGCTGAAGTCAAGGTTTTCTTGAGCCTCTGAAAGCTCGCCTCGCACTCGTCTGGCCATTTAAATGGGGCACCTTTCTGAGTCAATTTAGTCATCGGGGCTGCTATGGATGAAAGCCCCTCCACAAAACGATGGTAGTAACTCGCCTAACCCAAGAAACTCCTAATCTCTGTGGCTGTAGTGGGTCTAGGCCAGCTCTTGACTGCCTCAATCTTCTTAGGATCAACCTGAATACCCTCAGCTGATACGATATGACCCCAAAAGGCTACTGAATCTAACCAGAACTCACATTTTGAAAACTTGGCATACAACTGATTATCTCTCAAAGTCTGGAGGGCTATACAGAGGTGCTGCTCATGCTCTTCCCGACTGCGGGAGTATATTAGAATATCATCAATGGACACAATCACGAAAGAGTCCATATGGGGCTTGAAAACCCGATTCATCAAGTCCATAAAGGCTGCTGGAGCATTAGTCAACCCAAAGAACATCACCAGAAATTCATAATGCTCATACCTCGTGCGAAAGGCTGTCTTAGGAACATCAGATGCCCTAATCTTCAGCTGATGATAGCCGGACCTCAAATCAATTTTTGAAAATACCGTAGCACCCTGAAGCTGATCAAATAAGTCATCAATTCTCGGCAACGGATACTTATTCTTGATAGTAACTTTATTCAGATGCCGGTAATCTATACACATCCTCATCGACCCATCTTTCTTCTTTACAAACAAAACCGGTGCACCCCAAGGTGAGACACTAGGTCTGATGAAACCCTTATCTAGCAAGTCTTGCAACTGTTCCTTCAACTCATTCAATTCTATTGGGGCCATCCGATATGGAGGAATGGAAATGGGCTGAGTGCCCAGAGCCACATGAATACAAAAATCAATATCCATGTCGGGTGGAATCCCCGGCAGGTTTGCAGGAAATACCTCGGGAAACTCACGAACGATAGGAACTGACTCTATGGAAGAAACCTTGGCATCGGAGTCACGAATATGAGCCAAATAAGCCAAACACCCTTTCTCCACCATGCAACGAGCCTTGTCATATGAAATCACTCGGCTGGGAGAATGACCAGGACTCCCTTTCAATTCTAATTGAGGCAACCCCGGCAGAGCTAAAGTAACTATCTTCGCGTGACAGTACAAGATGGAATAATAAGGTGACAACCAATCCATGCCCAATATAACATCAAAATCGACCATGCTTAGAAGCAGAAGATACACACTAGTTTCAAGACCTTTAATGACTACAACGCACCGTCAATACACACGATCTACCACAATAGCATCCCCCACCGGTGTAGACACATAAACAGGAACACTCAAGGAATCACGGGGCACATTCAAATACGAGGAAAAATAGGATGAAACATAAGAATAAGTAGACCCTGGAGGACTCCGCCTCAGGCCTGGCTGGAAATGCATATAGTCGGGGCTGGGCCCCGCCACCCTGAACCACATCTCTGAGAGGACCTCCACCTCTAGCGGGCTGGCCTCCACCCCTAGCTACCTGACCTCCACCTCTAACATTATGGCCTCTACCTCTAACTACCTGACCCCTACCCCTTGCTGGTTGGGAAGGTGGTACTGTAGCTGGTGCCGAAACTATAGCACGAGAACCCTAATGCTGAAACTTATTACCTGCATATTTCGAACAAGTCCTCCGAACATGCCCATATTCACCACACTCAAAACATCTCTCCTGATAAGTAAACTGACTCAGACGAACCGGCTGACCACGATGAAAACTCTGTAGAGGAAGTGCTCTAATAGGAGCTGAAAGAGCACTGTAGATTAGTTGAGCAGAATGAGGCAGATAAGAACCATGACCACCCGAAGTACCATCTGAATCCTATAGCGCTGAATGAAATGGCCTGGAAGAATGGCCTCTACTAAATGAAGTCCCGCCTCCAGATGAGGCACCACTGAAACCACTGAAATGGCGAGGCCTCTTGTCAGACCCCTGACCTCCCATCCCGAGAACCGACTCAACCCTCCTAGCCACATTAGCTGCATCCTGAAAAGAAATCTCGGTCCTTGTCTCCTTGGCCATATGCAACCTGATGGGCTGAGTAAGGCCCTCAATAAATCGTCTAACCCTCTCTCTCTGTGTGGGCAACAAGAGAATAGCATGTCTAGCCAAGTCCACGAAACGAGTCTCATACTGGGTCACAGTCATGCTGCCCTGCCGAAGTCGCTCAAACTGACGACGCTTCTCCTCTCGAGTAGTAATAGGCAAAAACTTCTCCAAAGAGATGAGAAAATTGTTCCCAAGTCAAGGCAAGCGACCCAACTGGTCTAGTCAATAGATGATCCCTCCACCATTTCTTGGCGGAACCAGTCATCTGAAAAGCAGCAAAATGGACCCCATTGGTCTCCAAAATGCCCATATTACGCAATACCTCATGACAACTATCCAGATATTCCTAAGGGTCCTCTGAAGTAGCACCACTAAAGTGAACAGGGAAAAGCTTGATAAACCTATCCAGTCTCCACAAAGCATCTGAAGACATAGCTGCCCCGCCAACGGGCGGCACTGCTGCCACTAGCTGAATTACCTCAACTGGATTGGCTAGTGGAGTCTGCACCTGAGGAGTAGTCTGAACAAGAGTGTGGGTAGCAGGAGTCTGGACCCCTCCTCCAGCTTGAGATATGGCTGCTGCAACGGGGAATATGCCAGTCTGTGCCACACTCTCCATGAGGCTCACTAAACGGACCAAAACGTCCTGAAGCATCGGGGTAGCAATAAACCCCTCTGGGACCTGAGCTGGTCCCGCTGGAACGGTCTGAGCTGGAACCCCCTCATTAATCTCGATCTGAGGTTCCACGGCTGAGGCTGCTATCTAAGCAATGGGCTGAGTCTTGCTCCTGCCTCGGCCTCTGGCGCGGCCTCGGCCTCTGACCCTAGTAGGAGCTGCTGTTGGAGGACCGGAATGTTGGTCAGCGAAAAAGGAAACACGTGTTCTCGCCATCTGCGAGAGAATAGAAGAATCCAATCAGTATTTGAGATAACAAGAGTCGCTCGATAGAATAGAAATAAAATGGAGTTTGTTTCCTAACTCAATAGCCTCTGAGAGATAAGTATAGGCGTCTCCGTACCTATCCTTCAAACTCTACCAAGCTTGTTCGTGAATTGTGAGACCTAAGCAACCTAGTGCTCTGATACCAACTCGTCACGATCCAAATTCCAAACCTTAGGGATCGTGATGGCGCCTAACACTACACTTGCTAGGCAAGCCAATGTTAGAGTTCG
>ML286127.1:0-50083 GCA_005239495.1 Nicotiana undulata
GAATAAAGGGAAGTTTCCTAACACCCCATAGCCTCCTGAAGATAAGTACAAACGTCTCTGTACTGATCCGCAAGACTCTACTGGGCCTTCCCGTGACTCGTGAAACTTACGCGAACCTAGGGCTCTCATACCACGTTGTCACGACCCAGATTCCTAATCCAAGTCGTGATGGCGCCCAACGATGGGGTTAGGCAAGCCAATATGAATTACACTAAGTGTTACCCTTCCCATTTGATTAAACAAGTCAATAATTACTAATTTTAAACAGTTAAACATGATGATAGCTAGATACGAAAATAAAAGCATATCACTAAGTGGCCAAAATAAAGCATATGTATGGCTATACAACCCAAAACCCAAAATATATATACACTACGCGTGTGCCAGGAACTAGTGTCACGAGTGTCATGGGCATACTAACGGAATATACAAAGGAAAGTAATATATATACAAATCCACAGTCTGGATGAAATAGACGGGGAAAATAACAAAAGTAAGTGAAAACTCCATGGTGTTGTTGGGAATCGCCAGAGGAAGCAGCTCACCGTGAAGTCAAGTCCACAAGCTCAGGATCTATCTCCGGTACAATAACCAGAAGCACCGGCTTCAGAACCTCTACAGTTAAGTACAGAAGTGCAGCATGAGTACATATTAAATAAATATGTACCCAGTGAGTATCCCGCCTAANCTAATCTAGAAGAAGTAGTGACGAGAGGTCGACTCGATACCCACTAAGGTCAAACAGTAATAACATATGATAGAATATAATGAAATACAGTAGGCATGTCAGGAAATAAGCAACAAGTACATATCAAGAGCAGAAATCCAAACAACTACTGAATTAAACAATAATACACTTTCAAGGGTAAGATCACCGAAACGAAACAATAATCACCAAGTCTTAGATCCGCCGTGGCGGCCCGCTCCCATAAGGTACCTTCTAAACTCGTTGTGGCGTACGGACCGATCCCATATGTATTTCAAGTATTTCTCAACACTGTTGTGGCGTACGGCCCGATCCCATATATATCACAAATACTTCTCAACACTGCCATGGCGTACGGCCCGATCCCATATATATTTCAATTTCTTTTCAACTTTGCCATGGCGCACGGCCTGATCCCATATATATACTTCAATTACTTTTTCAGCTCTGCCGTGGCGTACGGCCCGATCCCATATATATACTTCAATTACTTTTTATAACAAATTCCTTTACATTCAACAATTTCCATAAAGCCTCAGAGGGACAATACTATACAAAACATAATCTCATAGTACATATGGCGTCACAATGAATCATATAAAGCATTACAAGGAATCATATAAGGCATTACGAGAAAGCATATAGGGCACTACGAGGAAACATATAAGGCATAGTGTGGGACTAACTACCCGGACATAACAATGATAGCCGCTACGTACGGACTCTCGTCACTTGGCGCGTACGTAGCCCCCAAACAATTTACACATAGCATATACATCGCCTATGGGGACAATTCCCTCTTACAAGGTTAGAAAGGAGACTCACCTCGTGTCGAATCTACCCCCTCGGACCACAATTGCGCCCGAAACTCCGAACACTACACCCGAGGACTCACAACTAGTCAAAAGGTATACAATAATATCAATGCATGCACAATGCGGGAAGTTATCCTAGTTATTCACTAAAATCGCTATTCTTGAAGAATTCCCAAATTCCAACCCCGGTCCCGCATGCTCAAATTCCGAATTTTTTCCGAAGGGATCACTCACCCATAGCCTAAGGATCATTAAGGTGTGATTTCTACTTGAATTCATGGCCTAAAATGGAAAATATCTAAATTCCCAAGAACCTTAAAATTACTACCTAATTCTATGATTTTAGATAATTTAGTAGGGAATTTAACTAGGAGTTAATGTTTGAAACTAGTAAAACCATGGAATTTACTTACCTCAATAACAGTGGTGGAAGGTTCCTTGAAGAGCTCTCTAAAAAATTGAGGAGGAAGATGAAAATGGAGGAAATATGCTAAGTCCCGTATTTAATAAAACTGCCCAGGGATTCCTTCACTGCGATCGCGACAAGGGCCCTGCGATCGCGGCAGAGGTCCTGCGATCGCGAAGAGTAACTGTGCCCGACCCTGTCTTGGCACTATGCGATCGCGAGGATGGGGCTGCGATCACAAAGGCATGGAGTTCGGCCTTCCGCGATCGCGAAGAACAATCAACAGCCACGCCAAATTCCTTCTCCGCGATCGCGAACCACCTCCTGCGATCGCAGAGAAGGAAACCAGATACCAAAAATATGGTTTTTCCAACTTAGCTCTCGGGGGTCCAAAACTCACCCGAGCCCCTCGGGACCCCGTCCAAAAGCACCGGCAAGTCTGTATTCATGATACTGACTCGCTCGAACTTCCGGAACGCGAAAAACAACAACGAAACTCAGAATTCAACCCCAAAACCAAATTGAATCAAGCTTAAGAACTTAAGGTTCTAGAATTCATTTCAGTGCGCCGAACCGGCCTATACTACTCGGAATGATTTCAAATTTTGCAGACAAGTCGTAAATGAAATAACAGAACTATTCCCAGTCTCGAATTTGCATTCAGACCTCAGTAACATAAAATCACATTCCAAACCAAATTTCAAATTCTATGAAAATCCTCAAAACTTCATTAACTCTAAATTTCCCAATTTGATCCGAAACCCGTCAAATCAAGTCCTTTTCTTACAAAATTTCATATATAACTTAAATAACACATATTGAACCTGTCCCGGGCTTCGAAACCATAATACGGGCCCGCCAGCACAGGTTTCACATCGAGGTTCATTTTCATAAGCCTTTATTATTTTCAGAAATAATTTTCTTTAAAAATTCATTTCTCGGACTTGGGTTCTCGGAATTCGATTCCGGGCATACGCCCAAGTCCCATATTTTCCTACGGACCTCCCGAGACCGCCAGATCACGAGTCCGGGTCCGTTCACTAAAAATGTTGACCAAAGTCAACTTTATTCAATTAATTATCATAAATTCAACTATTTATCAAGTTTTCACATAAAGGCTTCCCGGCAACGTGCTCGGGCTGCGCACGCACATCGAGGCGAGATTAACGAAGGCTTTCGAGGCCTCGGAACATAGTCATATTAATTTACATAAGATGACATTTCGGGTCATCACACCAGTGATGTTTAAAACCTTATTAAACTTGGCAAATGAATTTCAAAAAATGTTTTAAATTATATCTTCATTATCACCTAAAGAGAATTTTATCATTTCCATGAAGCTATTTTCTTGATAAAAATATGAATCTATTATGTGAATACGTGTACATATGAGCACCCGTATCGCATGTATGATTCGTGAGCAGGGTAGCCTTATAATTATTTAAAACGCATCGCATGATCGATTCACGAGTGGAGTAATAGATGCATCTATGATTCGAGCCGTTCGACCCTCTCTCACGACCCAATTCTCCCTCCGACTGTGTCTCGTGACGGCACCTAGTCTAGACAACTAGGTAAGCCTATACCTTAAGCGAAATTTAGATAAAACAGGTAAAATAACAGTAAGTGAAATAAATCATAGTAAAGTCGACGCCGCTCGGCATTAACAGTTACTTTACCCAGAACCCGGAATATCACAATACATCACAAGCTACTCTACTGCTCAATATGTACAACTGGAAAGAAAAGACCGTATAGTTTCATCTACAAGTACTACAACTTCAAGATAGGAAGGGGACTCGGAGATCTGCGGACGCTGCAGATTATACCTCGAGTCTCCTGATACTGCTGCTGCTGGCTAGCTGAGATACCGCGTACTAGGACCTGGATCTGCACATGGGGAAAACATGCGCAGAAGGGCGTGAGTACTCCACATTCGGTACCCAGTAAGTGACAAGCCTAACCCTAGTCAAGTAGTGACGAGGTCAGGTAGAGGCCCTACTGAGGTTTGCAAAGTAGTAGATATAGAGAACAAGTAAGTAAAGCGGGTGATAATCGACAGGAATTATGAGTAAAGGCTAGCAAGAAACGGTATAATCAAATGCTCGGATCAATCGTTTGGCTCCTAAGGAGTTGAAAGAGTTAAATGAGCAACTTGAGGATTTGTTGGCTAAGGGGTTCATCAGGCCGAGTGTGTCGTCGTGGGGTGCTCCAGTCCTATTTGTGAAGAAGAAGGATGGGTCTATGCGGATGTGTATTGATTACCGCCATCTGAATAAGGTTACTATTAAGATAGTATCCTCTGTCGCGCATCGATGATTTATTTGACCAGTTGCGGGGTGCTCGTGTGTTTTCCAAGATTGATTTGAGATCGGGTTACCATCAGTTGAGGATTCGGGCTTCAGATGTTATGAAGACTGCGTTTCGTACCAGATATGGCCATTATGAGTTCCTGGTGATGTCCTTTGGTTTAACTAATGCCCCAGCAGCATTCATGGACTTGATGAATAGGGTATTCAGGTCGTATATTGATTCCTTCGTCATCGTCTTCATTGATGACATCTTGATTTATTCGCGGAGCCTGGGTGAGCATGAGCAGCACTTGAGAGTTGTGCTCCAGACCTTGCGGGAACAGAAGTTGTATGCTAAGTTCTCCAAGTGCGAGTTCTCGTTAGATTCCGTGGCATTTTTGGGGCATGTGGTATCCGGAGAAGGTATCAAGGTTGATCCTCAGAAGATTGAGGCGGTTCGGAGTTGGCCGCGTCCTACTTCAACTACAGAGATCAGGAGTTTCTTGCGCCTAGCAGGCTATTATCGCCGATTCGTGGAGGGGTTCTCTTCTATTCCAGCTCCATTGACCAGATTGACTCAGAAGAATGCCCCGTTTCGGTGGTCCGATGAGTGTGAGGCGAGCTTTCAGAAGATCAAGTCAGCTTTGACCTCAGCACCAGTTCTGACATTACCTTCCGGTTCTGGGATGTATACCGTGTATTGCCACTACTAAAAATTCGGGAAAAACGACCACAAAAAGCGACCAAAGTTGGTCCCTAAACAGTGAAAAGCGACCAAAATGTGTCCAAACAGGCGTGGTCGCTATTTTGTTGGTCCCTTTACTATAGAGACCAAAGTTGGTCGCTAATTTTGGTCTCTATGTTAAAATGACCAAATATTCCGGGTATAAAAAAAAGAGACCAACTTTGGTCGCTTTATTATTTTAATAATATAAATTTAGCGACCAAAGATGGGCTCTCTTTTTAAATTACATTATTTATTTATTTATTATTATACAAAATATAGCGACCAACTTTGGTCTGTAAATAAAATATAATATTTTAAAATCTGAAAAATAGCGACCAAAGTTGATCGCTTTTCTTTAATTTTTTAAATTTTTTTAAAACAAAAGTGACTACAATTGGCGACCAACAGTGGTCGCTTATGTTTAATGAATAGCTACGAATTCAAATTTTTATTGCCACAAATTAAAAAATTTGCTATAAGAATAACTAGTCACAATAATTTTAATAATAGCTAAAATTCCAATTTTTTTAGATTCCAAGAAAATTAAAGTTATACATAAGCTTTTAATGACGTAGCTAAGAATAAAAAGAATTTACATTCCACAATATATTTCAAGTTACACATAATTGTAAATTTCTAAGCATTATGCATGGGCTGACTTTGACAGGTTATATCTAGAAATATATAAGGAATTCGGAGATGACCAACACATGAAAGTTATAGATCTTGAAGTCTAGTTTTCAGAAAATTTAACCATTTGTCATTTGGAGTTGTGTGCAAAACGTTATGACTATTCTACTGTAGGCTGTCCGGATAGGCTGGGCAATTGTTCTTCGCGATCGCGAAGAGCAAATTTTGGGCTAGAAAATTGTACTCCCCGATCGCGAAGCATTTTTGGCGATTGCACTGAGTAAATATCTGGGCAGAATGTTTAAAAAACGGGATTTTGGCCATTTCATCAATTCCTTCACTTGGTTGGGGCGATTTTGGAGGATTTCAAAGGGTGATTTTCATCAAGCATCAAGAGGTGAATAGTTCCTTCTCATTTCCAAGTTAATTTAAGGTTTATACATGATATTAAACATGAAAAATTGTGGAAATTTTGGGATTTTGGAAGAAACCTAGAATTTGGGTAAATGTAATGTTTGCCGCGAATTGAGCATAAATTTTGGAGTAAATTGTGTAATTGAATTAGTAAAGCTTCGGGTAGAGATTTTCTTCAAGAAATTTCAAAGTACGGGCACGGGGGCCTGAGGGCATTTTGGTCATTTCGTTGAGTCGGGCTGAGGAACTCTGTAATTTGAATTTGTTATGATCAATTGAGTATACTTTCATTGAATTATCGTCATTTGGATAGTTTGGGGGCGCTGCACATCCGTTGGGGTCGTCGTAGGGGCTCGGAAGCCGGTGATGAATCTTCGGAGCGAGGTGAGTCTCCTTTCCAACCTCGTAAGGGGAAAATGTCCCCATAGGTTCCTTATTTGTTGTGTATACATGTTATGGGGGCCACGTACGTACCAAGTGACGAGAGTCTGTACGTGGCGACTATATTGCTATGTCGGGTAGCTTTTGGGACTCACGAGCATGCCTCTATGTGCCTTATTTGTCCCTTGTATGTATTGTAAGTTGTGATTGTTGTTGAGATGACATGGAAAGGTGAAACATTATGATTTCAATCCCAGTTGGCAATAGTGGTATTGGCACAGCCTTGTCGGTTTCACTGTTGAGTTGGTACACATATAAACCTATATACATAAATATGCATTTATCATTATCGAGTCAGCACACGAGTCGCAGGTAAGATTCGCGATCGTGGGTAGCTTATCATTATCGAGTCAGCACATGAGTCGCAGGTAAGATTCGCGATCGTGGAGAGCTTATCATTATCGAGTCAGCACATGAGTCGCAGGTAAGATTCGCGATCGTGGGTAGCTTATCATTATCGAGTCAGCACACGAGTCGCAGGTAAGATTCGCAATTGTGAGTAGCTTATCATTATCGAGTAAGCACACGAGTCGCAGGTAAGATTCGTGATCGTGGGGAGCTTATTAATTTCGAGTCACAACACGAGTCGCATGTATGATTCGCGATCGTGGGTAGCTTATGACCTCAGTCCTTATGACCACCCTTATGACTCCGGCCGGTTGTCTTGTTCGTGTCTGTATATGCTCCTTGGGTTCTGGTTCACTTATAATTTGATAGTCAGGCATTGGTTAAGAGAAAATTATAGTACATTGAGGTTCATTTTCAATTATTACCTGATTTTCCTTATTTGATATGCACTTGTTTTTTACTGTCCTACCTGCCTACTGCTTTCGCCATATCCTGTCATATATTATATTGTTGGACCTTAGTGAGTGTCTAATCGACCTCTCGTCATTACTTCTTCGAGTTTAGACGGGATACTCACTGGGTACATATATGTTTATGTACTCATGCTACACTTTCTATGCATTTTGTTGCATAGGTATCTCCATAGTTCAGCGATTTATTTGGAGACTTACTCGGGCTGCATTCATCCGGAGGCGTTCCGCAGTTGACAGAGTCTCTTTCTTTCTATATTTGTACATTGTATCTCTATTGCCTTTGTCCCATTTATTTCTCGGACAAGAGTTGTATAATTGTATAAATTTTTAGAAACTGCTCATGTACTTGTGTCACCGGGTTCTGGGGATGTGTTGAGTCTTGTTTTATTGAATTAAATGGATTTCATGTCGTGTTTAATTTACAAAACTTTATTTACTTGATTATGAAATACAATAAAGGAAAGATTTCGAAATTGTTAAACAAGAAGGTATTTCAACTGATTAAGGGGTTGGCTTGCCTGGCAGAGGTGTCCGGCGCTATCACAACCCATAGGTTTTGGGTCGTGACAACGGAGGCGCCATCACAACCCATAGGTTTTGGTTCATGACACCTTTAGCATAATTTGATGATAAAAATCTAAACTTGGTAGATTTGGAGCACTCGAAAATTGATTCGAGAGGCAAGCGTGTTGCAGAGTAGCTTTTCGGGCTAGTTCGAGGTAAGTAATGTCTTTAAATCCTGTTCTAAGGGTATGAAACCCCAGACTTTGCATCCTTTCATGGTTTTGGAGTGCACAAATTGAGAATTTGGAAATATATTCCTTTTTAGGCGACTATTGAGTTGCGAAATCGCTTTCAAAGCCTATGCTTAATAGTATTGATATATTTTTGATATATTTGGGTTTTAAGCCATGTTTGGGGCCTAGTGCCGATCTGATTAACCCCTTGGGGGTCTATTTTACTGATATTTCTCACCTGATATGTTATGATTATTCACTCAGTCCTTCTTGATAATTGTTTTGACACTCAGAGTATGTTGATATTATTTCTTGAAAATAAAATACTATTTTTGGGTCGAGAACCCGGTATATTTATGGCCCGAGTGGCATATTGAGAGTATCTGACTGAGTGAGGCCGAGAGCCTATATTGTGAGGATGTTATGATATGAGAGAGGCAGAGTGCCTGAGAGTGATTGATGCCATGATTTGGCTTATTTATAACGGGCTGAAGGAGCCCCTCCGGAGTCTGTACACACCCCCAGTGAGCGCAGGTACCTACTGAGTGTGAGTGCCGAGTGATGAGTGATTGGGAGGCATGAGTGGCAGTGAGGTTGCCCGAGGGGCTGATGCTGAGTGACTGTGAGGTGCTGAGTGACTGTTACTGAGAGATGGTGAGGTGCTGGGAGATTGATTATGAGAGATGAATTGGCCCGATGGGCGATTTTATAATGATATTTTACTGAGTTTTGATTATGATTCGTTTCATCTTTCAAACTGATATTTTGGGAGTTTTTACTAAGAAACATTTGGGAAAATATACTTGTTCAAAGGATTTTTACTGAAATTGGTTTTCAAACTTATGTATTAAATGTATACTTTATGGAGACTCGGTATTTTACTGTTTTGTGGATTGGTGTATTTGTTGTTGTGTGTTTCTTATTCTTCAGACTGATTATTTTCATTACTACTGAGTTGGAGTACTCATCATTACTCACTGCACCTCTGTGTGCAGATCCAGGTACTGGTTAGGAGCAGTAGCCATCTGAGTTCGTTATCGTCAGCTTTGGGATTTCTAGGTAGTTGTCCAGCGTCCGCAGCTTCTCCATTTCCTTATCCTTTATTAGTATTAGTATTTTATTCCTAGAAATTGTTTATGACATTAGCAGAGTTAGTTTTATTCTTAGATGCTCGTGATCGGTTGACTCCAGTCCTGGGGGGATTTGTTTAGACTGTTAGCTTATATTATGGTTTCTTACAGACTTAGAGGAATTTTTATACTTCATATGCTAGTATTTAATGATATTGAGTAAATCAATTAAAATAAATGTGCAATTATGTGATGGTTGACTAGCCTAGTTCCATGATAGGCTCCATCACGACCTGTTAGGATTTGGGGTCGTAACAAGGAACTGACGAAGGGGCCCATGAAGTCTATTCCCCAAACATCGAACACTTCAACCTCCTGAATGGGGTTCATGGGCATCTCATGGCGACGGGTAATGTTCCCGATTCGCTGGCATTCATCATAGCCCTTGACCCATAGATGTGGATCCTTAAACACAGTCATCCAGTAGAAACCTGCTTCTAGAATTTTTGCTGCCATCCTAACTCCTCTAAAATGTCTGCCATATGCCGATGTGTGAAATGCCTGCAAAACAGAAGATTGATCTATCTCAGGGACGCACCTCCGGATCATATTGTCAACACAAATCCGAAACATATAAGGTTCATCCCAGTAATACATGCGGCAATCACCGTAAAACTTTTTCTTTTGCACAGAGGAAAGGTCATAGGGAACTATACCGCTTGCCGGGTAATTTGCAATGTCTGCATACCATGGCACTTCCTCGAGGCTTGTGGCGAGTATCTGCTCGTCTGGAAAGGTTTCCATAATATCCTCTAGCTCCACAGATTTTTCCGCTCCTTCCAGTTGCAATAAGTTATCAGCGACTTGGTTTTTCGTGCCCTTACGGTCACAAATTTCCAAGTCAAATTCTTGCAGCAGCAGCACCCAACGAATCAGGCGCGGTTTTGACTCTTTCTTTTCAATCAGGTACCTGAGAGCAGCATGATCAGTATATACAATTGCCTTTGAGCCAATCAGGTACGATCTGAACTTGTCAAACGCGAACACCACAACCAGCATCTCCTTTTCAGTCACAGTGTAGTTCAGCTGGTCTCCACTCAACGTTCGACTTGCGTAGTAAATTAGGTGCATTATCTTGTCTTTCCGATGTCCTAGAACTGCTCCCACTGCGTAGTCACTTGCGTCACACATTATCTCAAATGGTTGCTCCTAATCGAGGGAAACAATAATGGGTGTTGTGACTAGACTCTTCTTCAGTTCTTCGAATGCAACCCTGCAATCATCAGAAAACACGAAAGGGTGATCTTTTTCTAACAACTTACACAGAGGGTTGGAAATTTTTTAGAAGTCTTTTATGAATCTCCAGTAGAAACCGGCATGCCTGAGGAAGCTCCTGATTGCTTTGACTGATGTGGGAGGTGGAAGATTTGCTATCACATCAACTTTTTCACGATCCACCTCAATGCCCTTACTTGATACCAAGTGTCCCAAGACTATACCCTCTTGTACCATGAAATGGCACTTTTCCCAATTGAGTACCAGGTTAGTCTCGATACACCTTTTCATCACTCTAGTCAGATTCTTGAGGCATTCATAGAATGAATTTCCCACCACTGAGAAATCATCCATGAACACCTCCATTATATCTTCCACTATGTCGGTGAATATGGCCATCATACACCTTTGGAATGTCGCAGGTGCGTTGCATAGTCCAAAGGGCATCCTCTGAAAGGCAAAAATCCCATAAGGGCATGTGAACGAGGTCTTCTCTCTGTCCTCTGGTGCAATGGAGATTTTATTGTACCCCGAGTACCCATCCAAAAAACAGAAGTGGGACCTCCCTGCCAATCTGTCAAGCATCTAATCAATGAAGGGAAGTGGGAAATGGTCTTTCCGGGTGGCCAAGTTTAATATCCTATAATCCATACAAATTCTCCAGCCTGTGACGGTTCGTGTAGAGATCAGTTCATTGTTGTCATTTTTCACCACCGTCATACCACCCTTATTAGGAACACATTGCACCAGGCTAACCCAGTTGCTGTCAGAGATGGGGAAAATTATTATCGCATCTAACCACTTAAGGATCTCCTTCTTCACCACTTCCTTCATATTGGGGTTCAGCCTTCTTTGGTGTTCCCTGGAAGGTTTGTGCCCATCTTCCAGCAGAATTTTGTGTATGAAAAATGCAGGGTTGATCCCCTTGATATCTGCCATGGTCCACCCGATAGCAGTCTTGCATTCCTTCAGTACTTGCAAAAGTTGTTCTGCCTACACATCTAACAAACTGGATGTGATAATAAAAGGTAATGTGGAATTAGGTACTAAAAATGCATACCTGAGATGGATTGGCAGTGGCTTCAACTCCAGCTTTGGTGGTTCTTCTGTGGATGGCTTGACTGGAGGAGTTTCCCTTTTTTCTAAGTGCAGGGACTCAAATTCAAGTGGTCTCTTCCAAAAACCTCTTCCCTCAAGAGCAAGCACCCATTCTGCCAATTCTTAACCATTCACCTCATCTAAATTCATAAGACATGCAGCTAGAGGATCCTCAGTGTTCAAGGTCTCATCATCCTCTTCTAGGATTACATCCACGGCATCAATGAAAGAACAATTGGTGAATTCACTTGGTCGCCTCATAGATTTTTGCATGTTTAATGTTATTTCCTCATCATTTAACCGCATCTTGAGCTCTCCAGTTTCACAGTCAATTAGAGCTCGCCCCGTGGCCAAGAATGGCCTTCCCAAAATTATGGGAATTTCTTCATCCACTCTACAATCCAGAATTACAAAATTTGCAGGGAACACAAATTTCCTTACCTGCACCAATACGTCATCAAGAATACCTGAGGGCCTTTACACAGTCTTGTCGGCCAGCTGCAACAACATAGACGTGGGTCTAGCTCTTCCAATCCCCAACCTTTTATAGATAGCCAGGGGCATAAGATTTATGCTAGACCCCAAATCACAGAGTGCCTTGGAAAAAGCAAAGTTACCTATGGTGCAAGGAATTGTGAAACTCCCTGGTCAGACAACTTTTCAGCAACAGGCCTTGTTACAACAACACTGTAGAGAGTCACTGTGGCCAAGTCTTGGAAGTTGAACTTGCGGGACATCAAGTCCTTCATCATATTTGCATAACTAGGCATTTTCTTTAAAGCATCAATCAATGGAATATTTACCTGAATTTGTTTCAACATGTCCAAGAACTTCATGTATTGCTCATCTTTTTTATACTTGGCCAGCCTATGTGGGAATGGTGTTGGAGGTTGCTTCTTCCCAGTGATTTGGACTTTCTTTTTTTCAGGCCTTGCCTCCACTACCGGTTCTTGTGCTGTCTCAGCTTCTTTCTCAGCCTCATTCTGTTTGTTGGTATCTTCCTGAACCGGCTGTACTGTCACCTCAGTCAATCCTGCTGAATCATCTAGCTCAATGGGCACTGGTACAAGTGTTTCAGTAGGTCTTCTTTCTCGATCCCTTTCTTGCTCCAGGTCTAGGTCTCTACCATTACGTAGACTCACTGCCATCAGCTGCTTTGGACCCTGATCTTTTGGATTTACCTGAGTGTCTGCAGGTAACGTCCCATGAGGATGATTATTCAATGACATCGAAATTTGACCCATTTGGACTTCAATATTCTTTATGGTTGACTCATGTGCATCTACTCTTTCACTTATTTTTGCATTCGACCCAATAACCTGCTGCATCATTGCCTCGAGTCTAGTGAACCCATCTTCCTGTCTCCCATTATGTTGTTATTGAGGTGGATGATAACCCTGCTGCTGATTCTGGTTATTGTAGCCCTGCGACCTTTGGTAACGCGCCATATTACCGTGAGGTCGCATGGCTCCCGTATTTCCGTTATTATGCTGTTGCTGGACTGGCATGTATGGTTGATTCTGTTGGCCCCAATTCTGACCACCCTATCTCTGTCCCCCATAGTTGGACACATAATTCATGTTCTCAGGATAGTGTTGGTGATCACCATCAGCATTCCACTGGCTACCAAGTGGATGACTAATGCAATATGTGCATAAGCCCCCATTGGTTGTATCAACTATATGCACCTCCTGATTATGACCTGAATCTTCCACCTTTCTGGTGAGGATGCTCATTTGTGTCATTAATGTGGCCATATTTTCAGCAAGAGAGTTGGCTGGATCTAAAGCTACCGAGTGGACTACTGGAGTGATGGGTGCATTTCTGGTTGTCCATCCCGAATTCTGTGACATCTTGTCGAGCAGGATCTGGCTTTCTCTCCATGTTTTGCTCAAGAATGCTCCACCAGCTGAAGCATCAACATTAGCCTTCACGTTATTTTCCAGACCCATGTAAAACCTCTGCCCCAACATCTGCTCAGGAATACCATGGTGCGAACATATAACCAACATCCCCTTGAATCATTCCCATATTTCTTGCAATGTTTCTGTTGGTTTCTGTCTGAAGCTCAAGATTTCATCAATTTGCTGAGCAGTCTTGTTGGGCGGATGAAAATTGTTCACAAATTTCTTGACTAACTCCTCCCAAGTAGTGATGGAATTAATAGGGAGTGAATTTAGCCAAGTCTCGGCTGCTCCTGTCATAGAGAATGGGAACAACAACAACTTTATTGCTTCCGGAGTCACGTTGTGTTGTCTTTGTCTTTGGCATATTGACAGGAAATTCTTCAACTGATGTTGAGTATCTTCAATGTATGACCCCGAGAATAGTCCCTTGTTTTGCAACAAGTGCAGCATGTTGTTTGTGATTTGAAATGATTCAGCCTGTATTTGCGGGACTACAATCGCGGTGGCCAAGTTGTCTATTGTGGGTTGTTCCCAATCGTATAAAAATGCCTCTGGCATAAAAGGCTCCATTACCTGCACATTGGGGTCCTCCACGTTATCCTCATTATTTCTGTTATTCACCAGCTCTGCCATGTCTGGTTCAAGTTGTTCAGTTACGTTTTGTTGTTTGCTTTTCTGGTTGGCCTGATTCAAGGCCTTGAAAACTTTCTCGGGATCTGATAATGCTTCAAACATTTCACCAGTTCTCGATGAGTTTCTAGGCATGCACCTGTAACAACCAAGTCCGCAAATGTTAAAATTTCAATGTAGTAAATTGAAAGTGAAGAAAATTGACTACACTAAGAATTTTTGTATTTCTTTCAACTATAATTGATAACACCGTTAACTCCCTATAAACGGAGGAAAAATTTGATCACGCCCAACTATGCCTTGTAAAAAGGACTAAGTGCTCGTTGCAAATATAATCTGATTTACAAGTCCGGAGTCGAATCCCACAGAGAATTAACCTACCAATTACTGTTGTCAGAATCACTTAATTCTACGTAATCAACTTCCAAGATATTTTGAATAACAATTGGTTGTTTTTCTACTAACTAATACTGAATGAAACTATTTAAACTAAGAGCTAACTAAGAACGGGTTGTAAACAATAATGAGAAGGATCTAAGGTTATGATTTCCCCTATTGATTGAATCCCTTCCTGCTATGTTTCATATAGATTTGCCTAATCTTCTCTATCGATCATGAGCACTCTTACTACCGTAAATCTCTCCCGAGTAATTACGATAATTTACTAGACATACTCTCCCGAGTTACGCTAGCTGGATTTTATTACAGCTCACTTTGATCGCACCCAAGGTTTCATTATCCCTAATCCCACCTTTAAACCCTTGGTTATTGATTCCTCACATACCTCGGGAGTGATGTTGTTGAACAATTACCTAAATATGCACTCTCTCCCGAGTAATACATACTAAATAGGCACAGCTAATTGAGGATCCTTTCAATTAACTACAACAAGAACATAGTTGAACAAATAAGAGATTAAACTTGGGCAAAACTATATTATCATAACAAGAAGTTCATCCTTCAACAGGTTCCATCAAAACCCTAGACTAAATATTTAGCTACGCATAATTTGTTTCATAATCACAACAGCAAAATTCATCATGAATGATCAAAACAAGAAGAAGAAAGATAAAACTCTATGACGAATCTTCCTCCTTGCCTCTTGCCACTTCTTGCCTTTAACAATCCTATTAAAACCTTGGTAACTCTTTTCTAGGCGAGCTGGGCTTCTTATAGGTTAAGGGGGATTTCCCCCGAACTTCCAAAATTACCCCTGTCATAAAGTTCCTCAGAGTGACGAGCGTGGCCGCGCATAGATCGCGCATGGGCCGCGCATATTGGCTTTCATTCTGTCTGTCGCTCCTGCACTAGCGCGGCTGCGCATATAGCACTCAAATCTGCCTGGCTTCCACTGCTCGAGCGCAGCCGCGCTTGGTCCGCGCTCCTGCACTCAATGATTTTATTTCTTTTTTTTTTCTTTCTTCTTTCACGCGCATTCATCTCTGAGTGGCTTTTCTTGCTTTAAATTAGCTCCAAACACTGTCCTATGTCCTCATAATCAAGACTTGCTCCTGCAAAACACACAATTCATAATTAGAGCCATTTTTTGTCATTTAACCTCCATATAACAGTGAAGCATAACCAATTTAGGACGTAAATGGTTGTTAAACTACATGAATCTAGCCTATTATAAAACGGCTAACTGAAGTCAACTCTAGTAGATTGAATTGTGGTCGACTAAGGAGAAAACTAGTAATGAAGCACATGTAACTGAAGAAGAAGAACAAGATGATGATCAAACAATTGATTGGTGGCTCCCAATAATCTCTTAAAGGATGAAACAATTTCAGTTGTGCCTATAAATCGTTACCCCAACCGAAAAAGTCTTGTAGAAATTTAGGTATAAAGCACCTTTAAATAATAAGAGTGTAAAGAGTAATAATGCAATTTTTTCTTATAATCATGCCTAATACGGAGACTATACCATATTCTTTCAATTATGTGCAATAACTTGGATAATATAAATGATTTTATATATATATATATATATATATATATATATATATATATATATATATATATATATATATATATATATATATATATATATATATATATATATATATATATATATATATATATGTCATTCACGATTTGGTGATTAATCTCGTAATGCCCTTTTTTGCTTGGAATAGCCAAATGCAAATAAGGATAACAAGCTTCCTCTTAGAGGGACTATAATATTAAAGCAGTTATGGAAGATTTATGGAGGAATGGAATGCAAAACGCTGAAAATGTAAAATTCTTTTGAATTCATCTTCTAGCTTCATAATTTTAAGTTGCATGCCATATTATACTTTATCTTTTTTACTTTCTAATTAATTGGATAAGTCTTAAAAATGCAATGGTAGGTAGTCCTGAGCGGAGTCTCAACAGGAGGATTGGCTAAAATCTTGAACTACTGGACCTATTCATTTCTTAAATGATGCAATGCGCTTTTTATTATGCCATGAGTTATATAAATAAAGGTGGAAAAGTTGACAAATGAATCTCTTGATTTCTCACCAACTCTAGTTTGTACACCAGAAATATGTGAATTTATTTCTAACCAAACTGGAGTTTCTTTCCTATAAAGTAAAATAGAGAACAAAATCTACAATATTAGTGCTACTGGTAGTTTAACTTTTTGTCTTGATCTTGAAGTAATTTTATCATTTGGTATCATGGTTGTGCTCTTTCATAATATACACAGTGCGTTAATAAAATCTCAGGAAAAGAGAACATGAGTTGCAGCCTTTAGTTCTATGTGCCTGGTAATCATGAAGTCTCTTGTCGCTCCACAAGTAGTTGAGTCCTTAGGACTTAGGAGTGAGATTTTTTGAATCATTTGTAGTTAGAAGAGCTATAAACCAAGAAAACTAATGCCTCTGAATATGATTTACGGTCCTATAGAGATACTTTCATAATATATTTAGATGTAAACTTACAATTCTTTCTAATCAAATTTCATCTTTTGATATTTGCTTATTATATTATTTCAGGTTCAGGTCGTAGAGTACGATGTCCGAAAATTTAACTTGTGTAAAGATACCAATACGAAGAAGAGTCGTAGAAATTGTGAGGTTTATGCATTTATCATTTTCTTATTGTGGGTAATCGATATGATTAATTATAATGACACTAGTTATTTACTTCAAACCAATGTAATTTTATCTTTTATGCCGTTGATACATTAATGTTATGGATTAATAATTGTTTTTGTTTGTCCAGATTTAATGAAATATGTTGTGCTTTTATAATTCATAGTTATATATTTTATTAGCATTAGTGTCTTAACAGCAATAAATTGATCTTATGGTTTGCCGCCAAAAAGATCATCTTTTATTAACAATTTAATAGGGTATACTGTCAAAAAAAGAAGACACTAAAAGTTGAAGCAATCATTTTTGGGATGGATTTAGCATCCATTATAATTGCAGCTAAACAATTGTCACTAAAGATTGTGACCTTTTTAGAGGCAATTTAATTAAATTTAACGGCAATAAAAATGGATGCTAAAAGGACAAACTAAGTCATTTTGGAAATAGATTTAGCAGCCATTTTGGAAATAACCTTTACCAGCACTTCTTTGAACGGCCACGAAAAGCTTTGGCGACCCCACGTACATTGGCAAAAAATTAATGGCTGGTAAAGGTTATAGTGGCAATATCTATTGCCGCGAAATGTCTTTTTTATTGCCGCTAAAGCTTGTTCTTGTTGTAGTGAGAGGGCGTTTGACTTTCTGGTGCTTGGATCTGATCTCATCTTTTGTGGCAACTTCACTTTTGGTCCGAGCTTCTCGAACACGTAGACTATTTATGAACGTGAGACACAAAAATTGTGAGCGGATAGTAAATGAGGCATACCTCTCTCGTTCCGGTGAGTCCCTATCGTTGGCCTAGACGGGACCTCTTCGTGGCGGGAGGGGGAATGATGACGTTCCTGATATATGGTTGATACCTTTCTCAGTTGGGTCGTGGAGCTGCTAGATCCCTCCTAGCATAATTTCTTAGATCCTTCCTGGATCCGACCTGTACTGAGGGCAACCGATGGGTTGGCCCATTTAGGCCGACTTCGTCAGCACAGACTTCAGCACAATAGGAGTTTTGTATTTCATCCCAAGTGGTTGGGGGATATTTCATAAGGTGATTTAGTAACTTTCTGGTCGCCCTTGAGCCAATCTTGTTCAGCCCGTTTTGGAAAGCTACTAGATCCATGCCTTCCGATATATTTGGTGAGGTCATATTTACTCGGTTGAATCGAGTGAGGAAGTCCCTCTCCACGTGGTTGTTTGATGGCAACTATATTGTTCACTCTTTCCTCCGCCTTTTTAGCCCCGACATGAGCCGTTACAAACTTGTCGACCATCTCTTCGAATGTTCCAACGGAGCGCGCGGGCAGCTGTGAATACCAAGTTAATGCTCCTCCGGTGAGGGTTTCGCCGAACTTTTTCAACAAGATGGAGGATACTTGTTCTTTGGCGAAATCATTTCCCTTTACCGTAGTGACGTAGTGAGTCACATGATCTTCGGGGTCGGTCGTACCGTCATATATTTTCAAATAAGGTGGAATATTGAAGGTCTTGGGTATGGCACGTGGGGCGGCTCATTACTGTAAGGTTGCTCAACTAACCGACCAACATCTCTTTTTGGCAAGAGTTTTGGGGCACCCAGTATTTTGTCGACTCTTTCTTGGTGCTTTCTCATTTGGTATCTAAGAATTTTGTTTTCATTTTCCATTTCTTCCATCTTTCTCGGAAATATTATGAGGGTGTCGTCACCTGCATTATTAGCATTGTGAGTGATACATGTCACTGGAGGGAGAGAGTCGTACTGCTCAATCGTTGCTGGTGTAATGAAAGTCTTTGCATTTTCTCTGATTGCCTCTTGGGCGGGCTTGTCGAGGATGCTGGTCAGCGTGTTTGTCAGCCAAGCCTCAAGTAGTTTCTTCACTGCTGGTGGCGCCTCTTTCGTTGTGGACGCAGAAGCTCCTTTACCGCGGGATGTTGTGATACTGCCATGAGGGAGGGGCAACCCACTTCGCCTGGGAGAGGCGTTAGGCGTTATATCTTCGTCTTCTGTTTCAGAAACCTCATTGATGGTGTTTAAGAGGTTGGTGCTGAGATCAGCCACTTCCTTCATTATTTCTTCTCCGTTACCTGCCATGTCAGATCTGTGTGTACAAGGAAGTAGGAGTTTTGCTCTTTTTTGTAAACTGTGCTAGTTATAGATCTAGAAGAAACTAAAAGTTTAACTAGAAAATCCCCACAGACGGCGCCAAATTGTTTGACCAAAAAGTGTAAATTCTTTGATTAAACTAATTGATTTTATGTAAAGAGGGATTAAACTTAGTTAATAATAATATCCTCAGATTTATAACTAGTCAACTCAAATAAATCAGACAGTGTTGGTACTTGGTAGATGATTAAATGCGGTGTGCATTTAATATTTCAAGATCATTAATGAGAGAAGAATGTCAAGCAATAAATAACAATAAATGGAATTAACGTAAATAAGGAGAATGATTCACCCAATATTGAATGAGGTGGATGATTCCTCCTTCTGACAATGATGAGTTGCTTATCGATTAATAGAGCCAGCTCCACGTCCGAGCCTTAGAATAGACAAATGCTAGAATATTGGTACTATTCTCGGTATGATGGAAAAGTGTGAAATAATAGACAATCGAATCTCTTTAGAAATGTAGTGTTTGTATTTTTTTCTAGAGAGAAAGTCTTTTTGCCAAAAGTGTTCTTATTAGAGAATATCACATACCCTTTTCCCTTACCTCTTTTTCTATTTATATGGACATACCCCAGTCAGCCTTAAAAGTACAAGTACAAAGAATATTTAATGGAATATTATCTTAAATATCTTATTACAAAAACTAGTCGTTAGTGTTGCCCATGATACTCGACCTCGGCCGTTATTGACTGCTCGGTTGCAAACCTTGTTATCTACTAGTCGACCTCGGCCACATCGCTTCCCATCATAACGTTCCATGCTAAGCACTGAGGCATATTTTGACCTATACATATACGACTATCCTTAAACTTTTAGAGCCGTTTGATTGGTCGAAAAAGAGGTTTAATCATCCCATTATACTCTTCTAAAATCTTATACTAGTATATTGTTTGGTTGCTTCTCGTGTTTATCACGTAAATACTTGCATAAATTATGGTTGAATATATGTATCAAAAATTGACAAAAAGCCCTTACACCTGAGGCGGATTAAGGATTTTAATTCTGTTGGTTCAACATTTAAAGTTGTGGGTTCATATCTACTATTTATTGTAATTTTAGTGACTTGTCATGAATCATGCTTCACGTCGAAAGTGTAGCATTCAATTGAAATCAGTAGTTCATTGTGCATCCTCCCCTGCCTTACACAGTTTAGATTTATTTCTCTTTTTCTTTGAAAAAATAAAAGCATTTGTATTATTAAAATTTTATATTATAATACCTTCACTATTAATTATTGTATTGCTAATCCCTGCATAATTTGTTCTCAAACCAAACAACTCCTATAAAATTCATTTTATTTGCAAATAAGGTAATACTAGTATAATAATGTTTACCTCAAAAATGGTTTTAACAATTACATATGATTTGTGGTTCTAATAAAATATGTGATTTATTCCAATACTAGTAAATAGGCAAGAAACGTTAAGTGTAAGTAAGAAGAAATGATAACCAAACCAGTGTTGTCAAAGGAATAGGGGCCTCGAGCTCGATAGCCTCGGGGTCTCGAGGTTAGTTAATAGCAATAAAGAATGAACAGTAAATGAAGAGCAATAAAGCTGAAGAATAATCTTGATCACAGTAAACGAGAAAAGCAGAGTAGAAATATTCTATAGCAGTGAATGATGATGTTTACAAATGATTGGAGTCCCCTTTATATAGGAGGGGAAAATACATTTCTATTTACAGTAAAACAATTCTATTGGTACAGCTGTATAACCGCCTAGTACGGATTTGTACAAACCAATCCTGAGATTTATGCCTTGACCTATATGCCCTTGATAAATTCCCGCTTTTTCTTGACTGTCATCAACTTTGCACTGCCTCGAGGTAGTCCGTGTCGGTCCTTCGATGTGCTCTCTCGAGGTATGCATTCTAAGATCGGGCTCGAACTTTACTTCGAGCCTTCCGAGCTCTGGCTCGGAATACAATAGAGACTTCGAAATCAGACTCCTCCAATTTCGCCCGTATACAGATAGTCCCCGTGTTTCTTAGAATGAAATGATAAGAAACGATTTGAATTCTCGATCCTTCAATATCCCAATCATGATGTCAGTCACATGAGGTCAGCAACTGGTGTGACAGAAAGGTCGTGTGGAGGTCACGTCTACACAGTTCTCGAAAAACCATTAATCGATAACGGCTATTGGCCGTCCTTTTAACTTCTCCAATACGCATAGATGGCCCCTATAAATACTCTAATCCGTCACTCTTCATGCTTTTACTTTCTACAACATCTTCAAATCTTCATCAACTCTTCCCTGCACTTACCCTTTTCTTGTGTTCATCTCTTAACCAGTTTCTTCTTCTTCTTCTGAAATTTCACAACAAAATGGCCAAGACATCTAAGACACTCCCCCAAAAAGAGAAAGCTCATTCGTCTTCTCGCTCATCTAAAAATAAAATGGTGGTACCTCGTCGATTTGAGGAGTGTACCCCCGGGCCTTGTGACACGTCTTCTGATTTCAAGGTCGAAAAACCTTCCTCGGTTGCGGGACGATGTGAACCCATGTCTCGGTATATCATCTTAATAACCAAACTTGAACAAGTGAAGTCGTTGGGGGATGGAGTACAAGTGGAGATCCTTTCAACTGAAGACGACATAACCACTTACAAAGTAGGTTACTTAAGCGTATATACATACCCATTAACCTTAGGTCCCGTAGAACCTTCTTTGCCCCCGCTAGATCCAGTGATCCTCGATTTTTGTCGACAATATCGGGTGACGCTCGGCCAAATCTATCCTTCCTTCTGGCGAATTATTTACCTGATTAGGTATTTTTTTGAGTCAGGTCGAGGGGTTGCCCTTTACCCTCGATCATCTGATTAGACTATACATCCCTCGTCTCTATCGAGGTGGCCTGATAAAATTACAACGTCGATCTTCGAAGTCTTTCTTCGCTAGCATCGATGAAGATAAAGATCGAGGGTGGATATGCCGCTTCGTTCGAGTCAGGTCCTCCGACTTGATTCCTGCTGAAAAGATGCCATTCCCCTCGGAATGGAATATGAAGCGTAAGTATGGATTCGTCGAGTACGTTTCATTAATTAAATATTTCTCTTTCATCCGAACCAACTCCCTTATGATGACGCAGCCGTTGAGTGGTACCCCGGTGCAGTTAAGGACCTTTCGGGCTGTGTTTGGCAGCTGACTTCCACCTTCACCTATGCCGAGCGCATCTGGCGCGACTTGGACAAAGGCCGATGGGAGGCCAAAAACCACAGTGAGTTCTTATCATTAGTATATTTGAATCCCTTGGCAAAAAACCTCTTGGCAATACACTTAACTTTGTTCTTGTGCAGGCCTCGAACATGACGTTTCAATGAGGCTGCCCCTACCTGGTGAGGTAGAGACCCAAAAACCCTCCAAGGACCAGAAGAGAGAGAAAGAAACGTCGGCAGAGACCCCGAAGCCAAAAAAAGCTAGGCTTCAAAAACCTAGGGTCGATACGGTGGCCTTGACTCCGGAAGCTGCCGATAGTCTTCGTGCTGAGGACGAAGAAGGACATGAAATTGAGGGCGAAGGCGGTGACTAGCCGTTAATAACTCGGAGGGTAGGAAACACTGATGCTCCAAAGGCTGCCGAACTGAAGGCTGACGTGGTGGTTCAATCTCGAGTTGAGGAGATTCTCGATGGGGGCTCGAGCAAAGTCCCCGAACCGACCAGCGACCAGAAAACTCCTTGTGCCGAAAGGAAATTGGTCAATGAACTTGGAGAACCCACCCCTGAAGCTCCTCGAAGGCGAGAGAAGGCCCTGATTGAGCCACTCGCGGTCATTAATGTAGATGACTCTCCACCAGGCCCGACATTTTCTCCAGGGCAGATACGGGATGCCCAAGATATGAAGACTCCCGACGTGGGGGAATCCCATGGAGAGAATGATATATTCGGGGAATTCTTCGCCGGGGTTGATGAAGGCCCCGACCTTGATGCCTCGTTCATCTTTGAAGAGGCCGAGAAACTTCGAAAGCAGGTAATCTTCGACTTAACAACTATATCTTGAGTTTGGTTCTTGCCTTTCTGACCTTCTTCCTTTTTGTTTTAGGCCGTGAAGCTCTTCGACCAAGCCTTTTCCAAGTCTCGAGCTGAGATGTCCCACTGCGAAGATGAGCTTAGAAAACTCATGTTAGAGTCGGATGAGCTCAAGGCTCTTTATGCCAAAAGGGCGAGGGAACTCAATGACCTTCGAGCAAGTTCGGGGAAGGTGTCCCGAGAGCGGGCCGATTTCGTTGATCAGGTAATATAGCCTTTGTCGGCTTATTTTATGCTTTCTCATTTTAATGTTTAATGTCTCGACTCGATTCTTGCAGCCCAAGTAGAAGGATGACTTGGTGGGGCAACTTCGGGAGGAGCTTAGGGTCAAAGATATTGAGATCCTCGGGTTTAATAAACGCATGGATGATATGGACTTCGAGAAGGATACTCTTCGAGAGAAGCTGACCTCGACTGAGCACCAACTTCAGGGTGCAAAGGAAGAAAGCCGTAAATATAAGGACCTTCATACTGAGTCGGACGCAGAATTATCCAAAGTCTTGTCCGAAGCTGATGCAATCATGTTTACATATTGAACCGATGTTGCTGCTGCCAATGCCCGTGCTAAAAAGGCAGATGATGCGGCTGAGCTTAAGTTAACACGGGCCATCAATCAATCTCGGTTGGAATCTCGAAGGCAAGCCCTCGAGGAGGTGCGAGTCGAAGGCTTTGATCTTTCTACTGAGATCGAGAAGGTGAAGGCCTTGGAAGAAGAGGCAGCGACATTTATCTCTTCCGATTAGGATTCTTCCAGCGGCTCCAAGAGTGGGGGGGACGAAGACGAAGTCCCCAAGGAGGAAGAGGCCGCCGAAGGTCAGGCTGCTGAAGGTCAAGCCGTCGAAGATGCAACTCCTAAGGAAACTACCTCTGATCGAGTGACCCCGACAGTAGACTAAGCTTCTTTCATTTTCCTTCTTTTGTGTAAGGTCTCCGTGTGGGAGCTTTGTAAACATACTTTTGGGCCATCATCTGTATATAAAGAATCTTTTGTTTCATCTTCGTTTTGTGTTACTCTCCGTTTTGTCTTTTCTTGAGGAATGAATTTTGTTGATGGTCAACTTTATTTTGGACCTAGAATATAAAACCCTTAGGTTTTGTGTTTTTGAACGATGATCAATAATAGGTGACCACTTAAGGTCCGATCTTTTAGCTCAGGACTTTCGAGTCCGAACTGGGAAAGGTCTCGAGCATGGTGTGCTTCGGTCTTTAAGTTCTTTAAGTGTTGGCCCTTAGGCTTTAAAACATCAGCCCTTAGGCTCTTTAGGTTGGCCCTTAGGCTCTTTATATTGGCCCTTAGTCTCTTACAAATCAGCCCTTAGGCTCTTACATATCGGCCCTTAGGCTCTTTTTAGATTGGGTCAATGCGACCTCTAAAACGGCTACAATTTTCCCTCTTTCTAGCTAAAGACTTAGTAAAATTTTTGTTATGCCTTGGCATGTTTTTATATTCGTTCGATTTTTTGACGATTCGACTTTTTGGAACCTCGTTTTTAATTCAATGTGCAACGATAGTCGAGTACCTCTTGAGGTTTTCTCGAAGGCTGATATTTTCGAAGCCTTCACATTATTCGGGGGATGATTTTATCGAAGCCCCTTTGCTTTTGCCTAGGGTAGCTTGATTTAACCGGTTTTCTTGAAGTATTTGAAGGCCTTTAGTTTTATGGCGGAAGTCAGACGTCTCTGAGCCGCATTATTTCGGTCGTAGACTTTTCAAATGACTGCAGCCTTTAGTCCCCGAGTGAGATGGCCTTGGCCTTAATATCAAGGGGATGCCTTTTTGAGGTCTTATAGGTACGAGTATGCATCATTGAGGTCTTATAAGTTCGAGTATGCCTCCTTGAGGTCTTATAAGTTCGAGTATGCCTCATTAAGGTCTTATAAGTTTGAGTGTTTGATGACTCGACGTGTTGACTGTCGATGACAGTCCCCGAGTATTCGGGTGTATTTGGCCCTTAAGTCGTTAAATTTGAAAATAATAGACTTCTTTGAGGCACAAAGTGTTTTGATATAACAAGAATGCTTCTTTAAGTCGTTGATACATGCGTACATGTTTTTGCTATTGGGGGCTCGACTATTCTACATGGACACAGTTCATTTGACCGTTTGGCCCATTACAACATTCTCCTATCGAGGCCCTCCTTGGCATGACTTGTTTTCTTCGAAAATGTAACCTCCGAGGTTGATTGAAAAGAATCCTTGAATACTTGTCGAGTTTTCCTTAGGTAGCTTATAAGTGTTGCCTCGTTAAAAACCTTGCCGGTAAAACCCATTTGGGATACAACCCGATCTAAGGGAAAAAGAGTGCAACACATGCTTTAAAACCAAGTTCTTCGAGTTGAAGGGTGCTTCGATATCTCCAATCGAACACCTGTAAGGAGTTAGTGTAAAATATAAATAAAAAAGGGGGAAGGTCATACCTCGGAAATAATAACGTTTGAGCAATGATATATTCCAATTGTTTGGTAGTTGCTCGCCTTCCATCGTGCCGAGTTTATAGGATACTTTGCCCACGACTCCGAGGACACGGTACGGTCTCTCTCAGTTAGGGCCTAGCTTCCCTTTATTTGGGTTTCTAGTATTGAGGGTGACTTTCCTTAGAACTAAGTCCCTGACTCCGAAGTAGTAGAGGTTCATTCTTCTGTTGTAGTACCTTTCGATCCTTTGTTTTTGAGCGGTCATTCGAACTAATACGGCCTCTTATTTTTCATCTAGTAGTTCGAGGGAGGTGTTCATGGATTCGTTGTTTGAGTCCTCGATGGTATGTTGAAATCTGGCACTCGGTTCCCCCACCTCGACTGGGATCAATGCCTCGGACCCATATACCAAAGAAAATGGGTTCTCCCCCTTGCTTGACTTTGACGTTGTTCGATATGCCCATAGGACCTCGGGCAACACTTATTTACATTTCCCCTTCGCATCATCTAACCTCTTCTTTAAGGTTTGGATGATGGTTTTGTTTGTGGACTCGGCTTGACCATTTGCACTTGGGTGATAAGGCGTTGATAGGATCCTTTTGATTTTATGGTCTTTGAGGAATTTTGTTACTCTGCTGCCAATGAATTGCTTCCCATTGTCGCATGTTATCTCAGAGGGAATCCCGAATCGACATATGATGTGGTCCCAAATGAAGTCTATGACTTCTTTTTCTCTTATCTTCTCGAAGGCATATGCTTCTACCCATTTTGAGAAGTAGACAGTCATAAATAGGATAAAGCTAGCTTTACCTGGCACCATTGGTAGGGGCGACAATGTCCATCCCCCATTTCATGAATGGCCACGGGGATAGGACCGAGTGTAGTTGTTCACCGGGTTGATGGATCATCGGTGCAAATCTTTGGCATTTATCATATCTTCGAACGAACTCCTTAGTGTCCTCTTCCATGCTATCCCAGTAATACCCCACTCTGACCACCTTTCGAACCAAAGAGTCTGCACCAGAATGGTTCCCACAAGTGCCTTCGTGGATTTCTCATAACACATAATCAGTGTCCCCTGGTCCCAAGCATACTGCCAGCGGTCCGTCAAAGGTACTTCTATATAATGTTCCATTTTCATCGAGTGAAAATCGAGCCTCTTTGGCTCGAAGAGCCCTCGATTCTTTTGGGTCTGGGGGGAGCTTCCCATGCTTCAAGTAGTCAATGTACGTGTTCCTCCAATCCTATGTCAAACTTGTTGAGTTAATTTTTGTGTGTCCTTCTTCGATCACTGACCTCGATAGTTGGACGACAGTCCCCGGGACAATATCATCTTCTTCAACAGATGAACCCAAGGTTGCGAGTGTATCGGCCTCGCTATTATGTTCTCGAGGTACATGGATCATGTTCCACTCTTTGAAGCAATGCAATGCCACTTGAAGCTTGTCTAAGTATCTCTGCATCCTATCTTCTCGAACCTCGAAGCTTCCATTTACTTGGTAAACTACCAAAAGAGAGTCACATTTTGCCTCGATAACCTCTGCTTCCAGGCCTTTGGCTAGTTCGAGACCTGCAATCATGGCCTCATACTCAGCCTCATTGTTAGTCAATTTCGAAGTTTTTATAGATTGTCAAATGGTGTTTCCCGTAGGCGGATTTAGAACTATACCGAGCCCGAACCCTTCACATTCGAGGCACCGTTAGTGAAGAGGGTCCATACCCCCGATGATGTGCCCGTTTTAACAAGAGTTCCTTTTCTACTTTGGGCACGGGGGAAAGCGTAAAAGCAGCCACGAAGTTTGCCAAAATTTGAGACTTGATAGCCGTTTGAGTTTGATACTCGATATCATACCCTCCGAGTTTGATGGCCCATTTGTCCAATCGGCCCGATAATTCGGGCTTATGAAAAATGTTTCGAAGTGGATATGTAGTTAATACACATATAGGATGACATTGAAAATATGGTTTTAACTTTCTAGATGCACTTATTAATGCTAGGGCTAATTTTTCTAAATGCGTGTATCTGGTTTCAGCATCTCCTAGGGTCTGACTCACATAATAGACAGGAAATTGCGTACCTTGCTCTTCTTGAACCAATACGCCTTTTACCGCCACCTCGGACAGGGCTAAATACAAGTATAGTGTTTCATCCTCTTTCAGAGTATGAAGCAAGGGAGGGCTCGAGAGATACCGTTTTAATTCTTCCAAGGCTTGTTGACACTCCAGGGTCCATGCGAAGTTGTTTTTCTTCTTGAGTAGGGAGAAGAAATGGTGGCTCCGATCTAATGACCTCCAGATAAATCGGCCAAGAGCAGCTATCCGTCCGGTCAGCCGTTGCACGACTTTCACATTATTTATGACGGTGATTTCCTCGATGGATTTGATTTTATCGGGGTTGATCTCGATCCCCTTGTTCAACACCATGAAACCTAAGAACTTTCCCGAGCCGACTTCGAAGCGCACTTATCGGGGTTAAGTTTCATGTTGTACTTCCTTAGGATATCGAACGTTGCCTGTAAATGGATCAAATGGTCCTCTGCGCGCAAGGACTTAACTAGCATGTCATCAATATAAACTTCCATGGATTTGCCTATTTGATGTTCGAATATTTTATTACTAAGCGTTGATATGTTGCTCCTGCATTTTTTAGCCCGAAGGGCATTACATTATAGCAATATGTACCATACTTCGTGATAAACAAAGTCTTTTTCTGGTCCTCCGGGTTCATTTGAATTTGATTGTACCCTGAGTAGGCATCGAGAAAAGTAAGGATCTCATGGCCAACCGTAGCATCGATTAGACGGTCGATGTTGGGCAGCGGGAAGGAATCTTTGGGGCATGCTTTGGTCAAATATTTGTAGTCTACACACATTCTAAGTTTATTTCCCTTTTTAGGGACTACTACTACGTTAGCTAGCCATTCATGATATTTTACTTCCCTAATGGATCCTTTTGAGAAGTTTGGTTACCTCGTCTTTGATGAATGCATGTTTTACCTCGGACTGAGGTCTCCTTTTTTGCTTCACCGGTTTAAATCTAGGATCGACACTTAGTTGATGGGTGGTTATCTCCGATGGGATCCCTATCATGTCTAGATGAGACCAAGCAAAGCAATCAATGTTATCAATAAGGAATTGAATGAGTTTTTCCATGAGTTCGGGAGTTAATCCCGTTCCCAGGTATACCTTTTGTTCCGGCAAGTGCTTGATCAATACCACTTGCTCGATCTCCTCGACAGTGGACATTGTGGCATCGGACTCCTCGGGAGAAACGAAGGATAGAGGGGTAAGGAAATCTTCTTCTTCATCCTCGATCAACTGTCCCCCGGGCTCAACCAAGGGTATGGGTTGTGATTGCTATTTTGCTACCTGTTTGTCCTTCGAATTCTCCAATGAGGATGGTGTCGATACTGGTGCCAAGTCGTGCACTGCGAACATCTCTTTGGCTGCATGCTTCTCTCCTTACACTATTTTTACGCCATCCTTTGTTGGGAACTTCATTATTTGATGAAGGGTCGACGTCACTGCCCTCATGTTATGGATCTATGGCGTTCTAAGAAAAGCATTGTACCTCATGTCACCTTTGATGACATGAAACTTGGGGTCTTGTATGGTTCAGGCCACGTTGGCGGGGAGGATGATTCCCTCCTTCGTCGTTTCACTTGCTATGTTGAACCCGTTCAAGACCCGGGATGTCGGTATTATTTGGTCGAGCAGCCCTAGTTGTTCCACGACCCTTGACCTGATTATGTTGGATGAACTACCTGGATCCACGAGAACACATTTAACTTGAACTTTATCTAAAAGGAAAGAAATTACCAGTGCATCATTGTGAGGCTGAGATAAGGCCTTGATGTCTTCCTCGTTGAATGTAAGGGTGTCCTCAGGCATGTAGTCCCGAGTCCACTTTTCCCTTATGATGGTTACTTTTGTACGTTTGAATATGGGTCCTCGTGGGACATCGAATCCTCCGATGATCATGTGAATGACATATTGGGGCTCTTCCGGTTCATTCTTCCTGTTCTCATCTCTCTCTCGAAAATGATTCTTGGCCCAGTCGTTGAGAAATTCTCGAAGGTGCCCCTCGTTGAACAATCGGGCTACCTCCTCTCGAAGTTGTCTGCAGTCCTCGGTCCTATGACCATGAGTACCATGATACTTGCACATTAAGTTAGGGTTCCTTTGAGAAGGATCGGTCTGTATGGGCTTGGGCCATCTGGTATCTCTAATCTTACCGATGACTGATACGATGTCTGAGGCATCGATGTTGAAGTTGTATTCTGACAATCGGGGTGCCTCCATCGGTCCCGAGTGCCTGTCAAACCCGGTCTTTCTCATGAGTCCCTGGGAACTTTGGCCTCGATCCGCTCTTCGATCATTTCGAGGTATGATATGCCTCGAAGTGTTTCTTCTGTCTTCAATGTATGGCTGATATCTTTCCTTGTTCAGCCTTGGCTCCCTTTTTGCATTTCTCGATTTCTTTGCTAGTAGACTGCTTGGATAAACTGCGCCCGAGGGGGCTCCCAACTGGTCGTCCTCGACCTAATTTTTGACTGGTACCTGTTATGCACATTCGCCCAAGTCACAGCGGGATACTCGATCAAGTTTTGTTTCAGCTGCCTCGAAGCTATTGAGCTTCGTTCATTCAGTCCCTGAGTGAAGGCATGTACAACCCAGTCATCCGAGACTCGTGGTAACTCCATTCGTTCCAACTGGAAACGGGAGACGAACTCCCTCCACATCTCGTTCTCTCTTTGCATGATTTTGAATACATCATACTTCCTCGTTGCAACCTTTATGGCACCAGCATGCGCCTTTATAAACGAGTCTGTCAACATGGCAAACAAGTCAATAGAGTTAGGGGGCAGGTTATGGTACCATATCATGACCCCCTTGGATAATGTTTCTCCAAATTTCTTCAATAGGACAGGCTCGATCTCGTCGTCCTTCATATCATTCCCTTTTATAGCACAAGTATATGTGGTGATGTGCTCATTGGGATCGGTGGTCCCGTTGTATTTTGGGATGTCTAGCATCCGAAATTTCTTCGGAATGGGCTTCATATCCGCACTCGGTGAAAATGATTTTTGTACAAACTTCTTCGAATCTAGTCCCTTCAAAATCGGAGGTGCTCCCGGTATCTGGTCGACCCTCAAGTTGTAGGTTTCCACTTTCTTATCGTTGTCCTCTATATTCTTTTCTCCCGACTCTACCCTCTTGCTGAGTTCCTCGAGCATTTTCATAATGGCGGGGTCAGTTCCCGACCCATTGTTGCTTGATCTCTCGGGGGTTGGCTCAACTCGAGGAGCTGTTTCTGGTCTTGCTCCGCTCGGAGTCTTTTGCTGACTCTGCAACTGAGCGATAGCAACTTGTTGTGCTTGCAACATTTCAAAAATTACTTGTAGGCTGACTTCTCTTTCTTCTCGATCCTGTGTCCTTTGCGTGTCAGGTTGGTCCCCTCCGCGTACACTTCCTTCAATATCAGTGCCCAAATCGATGTGCAAAGCAATATGTGAACCAACATCGACGGGGTTAGGTGTTGGTGCTACCCCGGGGTTGAGCGGTGGTACACCGGCCCAGAGGCGGACCTACGTTGTAGGTTGAGGGGTCACGGGCCCCCGTTAGTCTCGGCAAAAATCATGTATATGTATCTTATATACATATCTTTACATATATATGGGACCCCTTAAATATTTTACATGTGACCCCAGAAACTAAAAATCGAATGGCAGAAGTGGTTGATCGGGGTGCTTCAGTTCCACTCATTGTCGGATGACGCGGGTTCGAGCACAATTTCAGCTTCTTCTCCTCCTTTTCATTTTGGTTCCTTTTTCTCCTCTTTTCTATTTTAGTTCTTTTTTCTCCTCCTTTTCATTTTGGTTCTTTTTTCTCCTCATTTCTACTTTAATATTTTTTTCTCCTCCTTTTTATTTTTGTTATTTTTTCTCTTCCTTTCTATTTTAGTTCTTTGAATACAACATAATTTATATTTAATAGCAAACTACTTTACTTTTATTTTTATCTTTTTTTTTAGTACAATTATAGTATACTACTAATACATAATAGTCAATTTAATTTATTTTATTTGTTTTCAAATCCTTCCTTAAATTTAAAAGCTTCAAATTGCAACGTATCGCTTCACAAATAGAAAAATATGAATTCTTCTGGCACAACCTTCTTCAACAATTACTTTGACACCGACTTGATAATGACAGCTAAGAGTTTGAGACTCTTTTTCAGTTCTTTGGCAGCTAAGAGTTTGAGACTCTTCTTCAATTATTTGACTATTAACACACACTTAATCATAATTTCTTTAGTAAGTTTTTGATAATTTAAAGTTTGAATGCCTTTTTGATCACTAGCCTTCTTTTTTTATTTTAATTAAAAACCTAGAAATTTTAAAGAATCAAACATGCTTAATCAAATACCTTCCCATTCCATAGAACCTATTTTGCGAATAAATTTCTCTCTTTGTTTGGTTCTTTCTTTTTCTTTAGAACTTCTTTTTGTTTATAATTAGATGATAAGTCATTATAATCATTAAGTTTTCAAGAGTTTCACGTCGAATTTTATCGCTAGATAAGCACACAGTGGTGCCCCCGTTGTGCTTAAATCCTAAGTCCGCCTCTGCACCGGCCCCTGAAGTTGTTGCACTATTTTCTCCATGAAATCCGAGACCGTCGTTTCCATGTGTGTTTGCTGAGCTAGACATATTTTAGCCTGAAATCAAAGAATCTTTGACAAGAAAAAGTGTGAAGAATAACGTGTGTTATCAGAAAACTAGCACTAAAATAATCACTATTATCTTTAGCCCCACGGTGGGTGCCAAACTGTTTACCTCGAAAATGGCGTTAACAATTAAATATGATTTGTGGTTCTAAAAATATGTAATTTATTGCAATACTAGTAAATAGGCAAGAAACGTTAAGTGTAAGTAAGAAGGAATGATAACCAAACCAGTGTTGTCAAAGGAATGGGGGCTTCGATCTCCATAGCCTCGGGGTCTCGAGGTTAAATAATAGCAATAAAGTATGAACAGTAAATGAAGAGCAATAAAGCTGAAGAATAATCTTGAGCACAGTAAACGAGAAAAGCAGAGTAGAATGCTCTATAGCAGTGAATGATGATGTTTACAAATGATTAGAGTCCCTTTTGTATAGGAGAGGAAAATACATTTCTATTTACAGTAAAAAATTCTATTGGTACAACTGTATAGCTGCATAGTACAGATTTGTACGAACCAATCCTGAGATTTACGCCTTGACCTATATGCCCTTGAGAAATTCTCGTTTTTTCTTGTTTGTCCTCGACTTTGCACTGCCTCGAGGTAGGCTGTGTCGGGCCTTCGATGTGCTCTCTCGAGGTATGCATTCTGAGATCGAGCTCGAACTTTACTTCGAGCCTTCCGAGCTCGGGCTCGGAATACAATAGAGACTTCGAAATCGGACTCCTCCAATTTCGGCCGTATACAAATAATATTATAATACGAGATTAAATAATAATCGAATTATCAAATAAAATATTATTATTGATAGACATTTGGTTTATTGGATTAAATAAAATAAACAAGGTATAATATAATATAAAGGTTTATTTTACTTGAAATATCCATAATTAACAAACAAAAAAAAATGTCCATAATTTTCCAGAAACTAAAACGATAGCTGTATGAATATTTAACCTGCCAAACGACGACGTTCGCGGCTTTCATCTCCATTTCCTTCTTCGCCTTTCTACTCACTGTCACTGCCCTGCTCAGTGGCAACAAGGATGGGGAGCATACACAACAGCAAGAGCAGGCTCAACAGCAACACCGTAACTCCGTGCACTCGCACACACCAGATCGGCGCTCTAGCTCTCGTTATCACCACCTTCTTCCTCACCAGAATCTTCGATCAGTCCTTCAATCCCTCCTCCTTCTCAATCCCTACCACTCCATACAGATCCAAAAACGACGTCGTAAGGTTCTCGGATTCATCAAGCGGGTCCATCTTCTGGCCGCAACGTGGGTATGGAACCCACCTTTCCTTGAAGATTTACGTGTATGATGAGAACGAGATTGATGGGTTGAAACACTTGTTGTATGGCCGTGATGAGAAGATTTCTCCTGATTCTTGCCTTAAAGGCCAATGGGGTACTCAGGTAGTTTCCCCCGTCTTCCCCTGTGTTGTTATTGGGAAATTTTTTTGAAGTTAAAAGGAAATTTGTGGTTTTTTATTTGTATTACAAATTATTAGCTTGATTTTTATTTTGCCTATTGATTATGCAACTTCTAACATTTGAGCTCGGTAACACTCTAATAGTGAGAAAATGATGATTCGCTGAAAAAGTTACTCTTCTTTTTGAATTTGAAGTATTTGGTGCAAAGGAAGGGAGATTGATAAAGGAGAAACCAGAAAAGGATCCTCAGGGAACATATCCGTTTTTTGTTTAAGTGACGTCTGAGGAAATACTAATGAGAAGCACATTTGTCTCTGTAACTTGAGAAATTACTTGAAATCTTTCCTTGTAATTCTCTATCTTAGTTTGAGAATTACTTGCAAAGTTACTCGAGATCGTGCCAGCCTTTTTACTCACAATCTACTCGAGATCCTGTCCAGCCTTTCTACTCCCAATCTACTATGGCCATGGAGAAAATCTGGAAAAATAAAGCTCCGTATAAGGTGAAGTGTTTGTATAGTTAGTTGCGAAGGAGGCTTGCCCAACCCAATACAATCTTCAAAGGAGACGCTTGCCACAGTGCACAAGATGTCCACTTTGTGAAGGTCAAATAGAGGAAGTCAACCATCTCTTCCTGCACTGTCACTTCACTCACCAAATGTGGTTACTCTTCTTCAATATCCTGAACATTAAATGCTCCATGCCAAAAACAAGCCTCGACTTTCTGAAGAGTTGTCACAGAAAAAAGATCTAGCAAGGCAACTATCAGTATTTGGTATTCCACCTCAGCAGCTATTTGGTGGACTCTTTGGAGGGAAAGAAACCATAGAGTCTTTGAAATTTCTACTTACTTCATCATCATTCAATGATTACCCTCCTAGAATTTCTTTTCCACCTTTCTCTACTTGAGAAGCCAATGGGCTTGTCTGGATGAATGCTGTGTCGGAAGCCGTGATCACATAATCAATTCCGCCCACAGTGCCGTTACGACGGCAGGTCACTGGGAGTGAAGTAAACTCGGCTCCTGATGTAACATTCATTCGGACCATTCAACATTTGATTCTTTCTATCGGGGATACCAGAGAGGATTGCGCCAACCAAAGCTTTGACTCTGAGAGTGAGAGTTGGCGTCAATCTCACGACTCGTCATCAGATAACAAAGTTGATTTCGCCCTAGAACCCTCCGCAGCCCGATGGCTCTGTGAGAGGGCAAATCTACCAAGAAACCATTGAATTTTTTAGGGCAAATTTAGAATTGTAATTAGCCTTAAGCATAGTTGTATACTTCTGCTACACATCTGGTGCAAGATGGCATTGTGAATGATGTTGAAGCCATTCTTCATTTCCTTGGCACATTACAGTATATGCGACTATAAATCCTCTGCTGTAATTTTCGAACCAGCACGTTCTTAGTGATGGTTTTCATTAATAATTTGCTCTTTACTTATTAAAAAGGTTCCCTGTCTTTATTTAGAAATAAATAAAGAGGTTCTGATATTTTTGTCCTTTTACTTCTCCTTTTTTATTTCCTTAGCTTCCGAAGTTCTGGTTACAAGCACGACTCTTTGTATTAATAAATTTCTCCATCTCCGCAAGGTATGGGAGAGAATTCACTCTCCATTTTTTCTTCTAAGTATGGACAAAGTCTGAGTATCTTTATGTTGGCTCCTTTTTTTGGGGGGGCAGCATGAGGAAAAACCTGCAAGAATTAGATTGTTACCTCCCCAACAATTACATGAAAATCTTTCGTTATTAGGCTGCTTGTTTTCGTTTTAAAGTTAATCTCTAATGTTTCTCTATCTCGTTCCTCTGATTTGACCGTAGGTTAAGATACACAGGATGCTTTTGCAATCAAGGTTGCGGACCAGAAAGAAAGAAGAGGCAGATCTTTTCTTTGTGCCTGCTTATCCTAAATGTGTTAGAGTGATGGGCGGCCTGAATGACAAAGAGATTAATCAGACTTATGTGAAGGTACTAAAGAATCAGGGTTCTTAACATTACATTTATACTGTCAAATAGCTTTCGAAGTTTTATTTATTGCTATAGTTCAATGATTAAGATTTTTTTCTTTGATTTATCTCTTCAACTGCAATGTCACATTATCCATTTCCTTTCATTTAGGTTTTCCTTTGTGTACGATCTTCTTTCTTGACACCTTTCCTTGCAGGTGTTAGGTCAAATGCCATATTTCAGGTTATCTGGTGGCCGCAACCACATATTTGTCTTCCCAAGGTATTATTAGTCATAGCGAGATATTTAAACATTATTTACCTTGTAAAAAATGAAGATCTTTAAACACATAGATAAAGGGAATGCATCGGAATCCAATTATAAGACACTTGCTTCACAGAAAATAGATGACCCAGTGGTGGTTGTATTTCATTTGTTAAACTGGTATATGAATAAACAGGCATAGCTGAGTTCTGCATAAGCTTGGATGTAGATATGAAGCCACAACTTCAAAGTTGTATTTTGCAATCTAATAAAGATATGGTCTAATGATAGTTGTATTTCATTTGTCAAAACTGCAATGTGAATAAGGCAGGAACCCAGCCAAGCTACTGCATGAACTGGGATGTAGATATGAAGCCACAACTTCAACGTGGCGGTCATTTAAAATATTAATCACGACTGTTACTTGTGCTAAAATGCTGATGCAAGTAGGCATGTAGTTAAATTCTCTTAGTTGCATTTTAATTGAAAGAATAACAGTTTTAGACGGTTCATTAATCTTCGTTATGACTTGTTTCTTATGCATGTTACTTTTGCTGAACTGCAGTGGGGCTGGAGCACATTTATTTAAATCATGGGCGACATACTTGAATCGGTCTATAATTCTTACCCCTGAGGTAAGGTCTTTGAAAATTTCAGTCTACAATCCTTACCCCACATAAATCGGAGAATATGTTTCAAGGGTTGCTGCGCTGTCTTTCACTATGCATTTATCTATTTTTATTTCTGTCTGTCTCATGGAACCGCAACTTGCTCACCCTAACTGTGTTGTTTCCTCGGTCAGTTTATTGTGACAATTTCTCCTTTGACGACGGATTATTTTTCCCTTAAACAATTCAATGTATCATGCGTAGAGCCCGTCTATAAAAAGAAAATATAACCTCTGTCCAGGGACATGAGTCAATTAGCAAGTTTCTTTTAATTGTAATTTAAGTTTGCTAATGTTATTCTTCATGTTTATTGTCTCAGCATGCTTGTACCTAGCCATGCCTGTTATCTTCAATAAGTTAATTCACATATCATTGCATCTAATGCAGGGGGATCGCACTGATAAAAGAGACACTAGTGCCTTTAATACATGGAAAGATATTATAATCCCTGGAAATATTGATGATGGGATGACTACTCATGGCTCTAGGCTAGTTGAGCCTTTGCCTTTGTCGAAGAGGAAACATTTAGCTAACTATTTAGGTCGAGCACAAGGAAAGGTGGGTCGCCTTCAGCTGATAGAGCTCGCGAAGCAATTCCCGGAGAAGGTATGCTTTCTCCTTGTCTCCATTGATTTTGCGTCTTTGATGCATGTAGCTTCACAGCTTGGTCTTGAATAATGACTTCACTGGCAAAAAGGGTTTGCTCTATTGGTTAAGAATATCCAGATATTTTTGAGAGTGTATGATACAGTAGTCCATGTGTGGACTATCGATTTTCAAGACACCTAAATTTGATAATTCAGTTCATAGCTATGGTTGTTTTCCTTCGGAAGCAGTTTTTTCATGATTGTTTGACTAAAAGTCTGGTACACAAAAGCTCACCATTTTACTCCCCTTGTAATGTCCTGTTTAAGTTCTTCTAATCTCTAACATTACTCTCAATTGGTCCCAGCCCACAAACATCTTACCAGTGTATCTTCGGTCATTATGGTAGTAGCATTAAATTCTATGGTGAATGTCTAATATCTCAAAAGTCATTTTCTCCAATTGAAAATTTCCCCTACCTCTCAAAAGATATAGCAGCTCACAGAAATCCTGAACAACCCTCTTAAATTTCTCAAATACGTGTCATTTATCTTCCTCCCCTACTGCATTGCTGCCGATGGTAGGCTAGTGAAATCGACATTGACCTCATATGATAACACATAGTAGCTAAGCTGTCAAACATTATTCTGTCGGTTCTTCTCCAGGTACAGGGATTTTTCAGTTTATCTGCATGCGTGAGAATCCATAGTTCTCCAATTATGTTCGATTCCAGTTCAACCGTCAGATCTTTGTAAAACATGGCTAATTATGTTTGCTTCCAGTTAGAGTCCTATATAATTGTCTTGTTTGTCCAAAAGATGGTCTTTTTGATTCTATCAACAGTTGGAATGTCCAGAATTGAAATTCAGTGGTCCCGACAAGCTAGGAAGGAGGGAATATTTTGAACATCTCCGCAATGCCAAGTTCTGCCTGGCTCCACGTGGTGAATCATCATGGACGCTTCGCTTTTATGAATCCTTCTTTGTGGTTAGTCTCTCATATCTTTTGTGAATGACTAAAACTCGTCAAACTGCATTTTCCTGAGCTGTTTTATGTTACGTTTTCAATTAAACAGGAATGTGTTCCAGTAATCCTATCAGATCAAGCAGAATTACCATTTCAGAACGTGATTGACTACACCCAGATATCAATCAAATGGCCATCCACTCATATAGGAACCGAACTTCTGGACTACCTAGAATCAATACCTGGTCAGCACACTGCTTTTCTTGTTCTGGCATCTTGCATTAACGTTAGTAGCCAATAGGATCATGACATAACTTTCTTGCATTCTCAGATAAAGACATAGAAGACATGATAGCTAGAGGTCGAAAGATCAGATGCATATTCGCTTATACTCCCGAGTCTGAATCCTGCTCTGCGTTTAATGCAATTATGTGGGAACTGCAGAGAAAAGTAAGGCAATTCCATCAGTCATCAGAAACTTTCTGGCTCCATAATAGAACTATAGTCAACAGAGATTTGGTGGAATTCAGCAAGTGGAAGCCACCTATGCCTCTGCCTTGAATATGCTTTACACGACTTGTAGATCAATTGTGCGTTTGTTATAGTTGCATTGTAATTTTTTCCAGAGCTACAAATGACCAGAGTCCATTTTTTTTTCTCTCCAGAGCTATAGAGAAAATCTCACTAATTATTTACATTTTCTTTCTTCGTGATTTGTCCTTGAAAAAGTTGTAACGTTTATTAGGTTGTCACAAGAATTGTGATTCCTTAGGCTATTTTGAAGTTAGGATGCACCACTTAGTGGTTTTCGTTTGTGTTCTCGGAATATAATTATTGACCAGCCTTTTTATATGGACTTTTTGATTCTTGTTATTTAAAGTAAAGAGAAGAAAAGATTTGTGGTTTATTCTCCCTCTTTTTCTCGGACCAGTATGATGGCAGAGATTGAAGCAGCTCAGCTTTCTTGACAAGATAAGAAATATGTAATCTCTAAATCAGTTTCAATCTACTAAATACATAACATTATACTCATATCACATAAAAGGGCAGCCCGGTACACACTAAGCTCCCCCTATTCGCGGGATCCAGGGAAGGGCCGGATCATAGCTTAACCCTACTGTCACGACCCCAAATCCTAACAGGCCGTGATGGCGCCTATAGTGGAACTAGGCTAGCCAACCATCACTTTACTACGCATTTGTTCAATTATCATAGTGCACAATTTAATAATAAACATGCAACCATAGCATCAATAATATAAATAAGTCTTAGCGTTCCCATATTAGCCTAAACAACCTCCCAAGAACTGGAGTCAATAGTCATGAGCATCTAAGAATAGATAAATCTGACTCTACTAAAACTATAATATCTTTCTCTGAATCAAGTGCTAAAAACATAATGAGGGAGGGAAGTGGAAAAGATGTGGACGTTGGACAACTACCTCGAAATCCCGTGAAATGCTGCTATCGAACCTGCGTCAGCTATTGCTGCGAGCTAGTACCTGGATCTGCGCACAGAGGCACAAGGAGTCTTTATGAGTACGCCAACTCAGTAGTAATGAAAATAAATCACAGTCTGAGTAATATAAATACACAGAACATGTACACAATTCCACAAACCAGTAAAACACCAAGTCACCATGTAGTATTCATCAAATAATAAGTTCAACAACCAATTTCTAGAAATCCCTTGAAAACAAGTGCAATATCAGTATATCTCCATAAAATTCTCAGTAAAACCAGTTTGAAAACGAAGTAAATCATAGTTTGAAAACTCAGTAAAAATCTTCATAAACTGCCCCTCGAACCATAATCATTTCTCGTAACAATTTCTTTCAGTATCAGCCCATCAGGCAACCTCACAATCACTCTGCCCATCAGACAACCTCACAATCACTCTGCCCATCAGGCAACCTCACAATCACTCTGCCCATCAGGCATCCTCACCATCACTCATCAAAAGCCCTGCGGGCATCACTCAATCGGTACCGGCGCTCACTGGGGGTGTGTTACAGACTCCGGAGGGGCTTCTACACCCCAAGCGCTATAATAAGCCACCGCATGGCATAAATCACACACAATATAGGCCCGCAGCCTCACTCATATCATATCATCCTCACAATGTAGGCCAGCACCCACTCATATCATAAAATCCTCACAATATAGGCCAGCAACCTCACTCAGTCAGACACTCTCAATTTGCCTTTCAGGCCATAAATATACCGGGTTCTCGACCCAAAAATAGTGTTTCATTTTCAAGAAGTAGTATCAAAATACTCTAAGTGTCAAAACAATATCACATAAAAGACTGAGTCAAAAATCATAACATACCAGTGAGGAAAATATAGTAAACACATCCCCCAAGGGTAAAAAGATCGGCACTAGGCCCCAAACATGGCTTACAACCCAAAACATATCATAATATATAAATACTATTTAAGCAAAGGCTTAAAAATCGGTTTCGCAACTCAATAGTCGCCTAAATAGGAACCATGTTCCAAAGTTTCCACCTTTTTATTTCAAAACCCGTGAAAGGGTGCATAGTCCGGGGTTTCATACCCTCAGGACAGGATTTAAAGACATTACTTACCTCAAAACTAGCCCGGAATTATTCCGCAATGCGCTTGCCTCTCGAATCAACCTCCGAAGGCTCCAAATCTACCAAGTTCAGATTTTTATCATCAATATATGCTTAAGGAACGAATTCCAATTAAAAAATATCGAATTTAACTCAAAAATCCGAAACCGGTCAAAACCCGACCCCCGGGCCCGCGTCCTAAAACTCAGAAACTTTTATACAAAAGTGTTCTCCGTCCTCTCACGAGTCCTTACATATAAAGAACACCAAAATCGGAGTTCTTTTGAACCCTCAAATCGACCCCTAAAGGTCTCATAATCTCAAGCCCTAAAATTCAATTTTTCTATTGATTTTCCATGAATTTACACTGGTTTTTATGCTCTATAATCACCCATAATCGAGTTTTAATGACTAGAACACTTACCTCTATGAAGAACAAGAATTTCCCTCTTCAAAATCGCCCCCAAGAGCTTTTTTCCGTACAACAATGATGTAGAAAGGGGTTTAAGTCGCGGAGAAAATATTTAAATACTGCCCAGGTCAATACTCAGTGTGTTCGGGGTCAACGGGCCGCGTTCGCGTTGACCAATCTCTCTTACCCTTCGCGATCGCGGTCCATAGGTCACGTTCGCACTGCCTGGCCAAACAAACCTTCGCGTTCGCACCCCCAGGTCCGCTAACGCATAGACCAGTGGACCTGGGGGGTCCCTCAGATGCTTAACCTTACGCGAACGCATCGGTACTTCTGCGTTCGATGAATTGCCTGCCCCTTCTCCGCGTTCGCACGTGCCTGGTTGCAAACGCATAGAACAAATTCCCCCGGCGCCCATCTCCCCTTATGCGAACGCGGGCTCCCTTCCGCGAACGCATATGGTTAATTCTCTGTGCAAAAACACCAGAAAAACCAGCATTGTTTTAAGTTCCAACAAGTCTGTTAATCGCCCGAAATAAATCCCGAGCCCTTCTGGACCTCAACCAAACATACTAACACGTCACATATGATCATTCGAACTTATTTGCACTCTCAAAACGCCAAATCTAACATCAAAACACCAAATTCATATCGGATTCAAGCCTAAGAACTTTGATATTTCTAAAATTCACCAATGATGCCGGAACTATCCAAATCAACTCCGTTTGACCTGAAATTTTGCAAACAATTCCAAGATGACATTACGAACATGTTCCAACTGTCGGAATTTCATTATGGCCCCGATAGCCTATTTTCCACCGCCGACCGAAATCGCCAAAAACTAACTTTCGCCAATTCAAGCCTAATTCTACACCGGGCATCATAAAATTATTCCGGACACACTCCTAAGTCCCAAATAACCTAACGAAGCTATCCGAGCCATAAAATTTGCATTCCAAGGTCGTTTACCAATAAGTCAACTCTTAGTTGACTTTTCTCATTTTAAGGCTATTTTTAAAGGCTAATTGACTAAACTCTCACTACAACCATTCTGATTTCAAGCCTATCACTCTAATACATCAATTACATTATAACCAATCTATAACAAGTCAATAACAACAATTATAATAAAGGTTTTACGTAACGATAGACCGGATCGTTACATTATTCCCCTCTTAAACAAACATTCGTTCTCGAACGGGTCTATAAACATACCTGGAGTCTCAAACAAGTGAGGATATTTGCTATGCATCTCCCGCTCGGTCTCCCAAGTAGACTCCTCTACTTGACCTCTCCACTGCACCTTCACTAATGCTATCTCCTTTGATCTCAGCTTTCTGACCTCACGAGCCAAAATTGCTACTGGCTCCACCTCATATGACATATCCCCCTCGAGCTGAACTGTGATGAAATCTAACACATGAGACGGATCACCAACATATTTTCTGAGCATCGACACATGAAACACCGGATGAACACTTGACAAGCTNGCAGTACCTTCTCACCTTCCATAAATGACACATCTCGAACCTTCCGGTCCACATAACTCTTCTGTCTAGACTGCGCCGTGCGAAGTCGCTCCTGAATCAACTTCACCTTCTCCAACGCATCCTGAATCAAATTTGTGCCCAATAACTTAGCCTCACCAGGCTCGAACCAACCAACCGGAGATCTACACCTCCTACCATATAAAGCCTCATACGGGGCCATCTGAATACTAGACTGATAATTGTTATTATATGAAAACTCCGCTAATGGCATAAACTGATCCCATGAACCACCAAAATCAATCACACAAGCCCGTAACATGTCCTCCAAAATCTGAATAGTCCGTTCCGACTTCCCGTCGGTCTGTGGATGAAATGCAGTGCTCAACTCTACATCAGTACCCATACCTCTCTGTACAGCTCTCCAAAACTGAGACGTGAACTGTGTACCTCTGTCAGAAATAATGGAGACCGGAACTCCATGCAACCGGACAATCTCCTTAATGTAAATACTAGCTAACCGCTCTGAAGTATAAGTGGTACTGACAGGAATGAAATGCGCGGACTTGGTCAATCTATCCACAATGACCCAAATAGCATCAAAACCCTTCGAAGTCCGTGGAAGCCCAACTACAAAGTCCATAGTAATTCTCTCCCATTTCCATTCTGGAATATCTAACCTCTGAAGCGAACCACCTGGTCTCTGGTGCTCATACTTGACTTGCTGGCAGTTGAGACACCGTGCTACATACTTTACAATATCTCTCTTCATCCGCCTCCACCAATACTGTTGCCTCAAATCCTGATACATCTTCGCGGCACCCGGATGAATAGAATACCGCGAACTGTGAGCCTCTGCTAATATCAACTCTCGAATACCATCTACGTTGGGCATGCAAATACGGCCCTACATCCTCATAACTCCGTCATCACCAATGGTCACATCTCTGGCATCACCCCGACGAACTCTATCCTGAAGAACTAACAAGTGCCGGTCATCACACTGTCTGGCCTTAATCTGATCAAATAAAGAAGACCGAGAAGCCATGCTAGCTACCACCCGTGGAGGATCTGACAAATCCAATCTCACTAACTGACCCGCTAAAGCCTGAACATCAAGGGCTAAAGGTTGCTCTGCTGCTGAAAGATAAGCTAGAATTCCCAAACTCTCGGCTCTGCGACTCAAGGCATCAGCCACCACATTGGCCTTCCCAGGATGATACAGAATAATCACGTCATAGTCCTTGAGAAGCTCCAGCCATATCCTCTGTCGCAAATTCAAGTCCTTCTGCCTCAGCAGATACTGCAAGCTACGATGATCGATGTAAATCTCACACTACACTCCATACAAATAATGCCGCCAAATCTTTAAGGCATGAACAATGGTAGCTAACTCAAGATCGTGCACTGGGTAATTCTTCTCGTGCACCTTCAACTGTCTCAATGTGTAGGTAATCACCCTACCGTCCTGCATCAACACCGCTCCCAAGACAACTCTAGAAGCATCACAATAAACCGTATAAGAACTCGAACCGGTAGGAAACACTAATACCGGAGTTGTGGTCAATGCCGACTTGAGCTTCTAAAAGCTCTCCTCACATTCATCGGACCATCTGAATAAAACACCCTTCTGTGTCAACTTGGTCAGAGGCAAAGCAATAGAAGAGAATCCTTCCACGAAGCGACGGTAGTAACCCGCCAAACCGAGGAAACTCCGAATCTCTGTAGCTGAAGACGGCCTAGGCCAACTCTACACCGCCTCAATCTTCTTCGGATCAACCTGAATATCCTCACTAGACACCATGTGTTCCAAGAAAGCTACCAAACCCAGCCAGAACTCACACTTAGAGTATTTTGCATAAAGTTTCTCCTCCCTCAATCTCTGCAACACAATTCTCAAGTGCTGAGCATGCTCTTCCTGGCTACGAGAATAAACCAGGATTTCATCAATGAACACAACAACGAAAGTATCAAGGTAGGGCTGAAACACACTATTCATCAATTGCATGAACGCGGCTGGGGCATTGGTCAGCCCAAATGACATAACCAGAAACTCATAAGGACCGTATCTGGTCCTGAAAGCCGTCTTCGGAATGTCAGAATCCCGAATTTTTAGCTGATGATACCCCGACCTAAAGTCAATCTTAGAGAACACCTTAGCTCCCTGGAGCTGATCAAATAAGTCATCAATACGAGGCAAAGGATAACGATTCTTCACTGTAACCTTATTCAACTGTCTATAGTCAATACACATGCGCATCGAACCATCCTTTTTTTTCACAAACAACATCGGCGCACCCCAAGGAGATACACTAGGCCGAATGAACCCCTTATCTAAGAGTTCCTGAAGCTGCTCTTTTAATTATTTCAACTCTGCTGGTGCCATACGGTAATGTGGAATAGAGATAGGGTGAGTATCTGGCACCAGGTCAATACCAAAATCAATATCCCTGTCAGGTGGCATGCCTGGCAGGTCTGCAGGGAATATATCCGGGAAATCACGGACTACAGGAACAGAATCAACAGATGGAGTCTCACTACTAACATCCCTCACAAACACAAGATAAGATTCACACCCTTTCTCAACCATACGCTGGGCCTTTAAATAAGAAATCACTCTGCTAGGTACATGCTCTATAGACCCCCTCCACTCAACTCTCGGAACTCCGGGCATAGCTAAGGTAACGGTCTCAACATGACAATCAAGAATAGCATGACATGGGGATAACCAATCCATGCCCAGAATTACATCAAAATCGACCATACTGAGTAACATCAAGTCCACTCAGGTATCCAGACCCCCAATAGATATAAGACACGACCGATACACACGGTCCACAACAATAGTATCACCCACCGGAGTCGAAACATGGACAGAATTAACTAGAGACTCACGGGGCATATTCAGAAAATGAGCAAAATAGGATGAGACATAAGAGTACGTGGAACCAGGGTCAAATAAAGCCAAAGCATCGGTGTGACAAACTAAAATAGTACCTGTAATCACATCATCTGAGGCCATAGCATCAGGCCTAGCCGGAAGTGCATAAATACGTGGCTGGCCTCCACCAGCTCGACCTCCCCTTCTAGGACAGCCTCTAGCTGCTTGAACACCACCCCTAGCGGCCTGGGTAGGTGGTGAAGTGACTGGGGCTGAAGCCGAGGGATGAACCCTCTGTTGAGCTGAACTACTAGGACGACGGGGACACTGCCTCCACTCATGTCCGAACTCTCCACACTCATAACAATTACCTGGAGCTGGAGATGAAAACTGACGAAAACCCCTGCCACCATGATAACCACCAGACGAACCATGCATAGAAGAACCCTGATAAGATGATGCTCGGGCGGAGCTCTAAGCTGGAAGGGCACTAAAAGATGAACGTCCCTGATGAGAATTGCGAGGACCCTACCCCGACGATACACCACTGTAAGCTGGGTGAACTGGCTGTGGATGTCTAAATGAACGACCTCTGTTAGGCTGAAATTGCCCTCTAGGAGGAGCACCACTGAAATTACCTGATCCCCGAGGCCTCTTAACCTCTCTCTCCTCACGATCCTGCCTACGAACCGACTCAATATCCCGAGCAATGTCAACAACCTGCTCAAATGTAGCTCCAGACACCCTTTCTCTAGTCATCAAGATCCGAAGCTGATAAGTAAGGCCATCTACGAACCTCCTAATACTCTCCCTATCAGTAGGGACAATCTCAGAAGCATGTCTAGCTAACTCAGAAAACCTCATCTCGTACTGGGTGACTGATAATTCTCCCCGGTGCAGCTGCTCCTCTCTATGGGACTGAGGAACATATTTCTCCAAAAAGATCATGGAGAACTGCTGCCGGGTGAGAGGTGCTGAACCAACCGGCCTACGCCTCTCGAATGACTCCCACCAAGGTAAAGCAGCACCCGCAAACTGAAATATAACAAACGAGACCCCACTGGTCTCCAAAATACCCGCAGTATGTAGTATCCTCTGGCATTTATCCATAAAACCTTGGGCATCCTCACCCTCTGTACCGCTGAAAGTCGGAGGCTTAAGTCTGCTAAACCTCTCCACCCTGTGCTGCTCATCCTCAGGCATAGCAGCGACCACAAAATCCTGAGTTGGAGCAACCGACTGAACTAGGGTTGCTCCTGATGCCTGAATACCCCATACAACCTGCTCAGGTGTCCGGGCAGCTAGAGTCTGATTGCCTCCCCCGGCCTGAGCTGCAGTGGCAGTAGTAGACATAGCAACTACCTGAGCCAAACTGGAACACACCGCCAATATCTGAGCCAGGGTCTCCTGAAGACCCGGAATAACAATAGGCACTATTGGTGCCTGAGCCTGTTCTGCTGGAGCTCTATCGACGGGAACTTGATCCTGAACGATAAGGGGATCCTGTGGTACTACCCCAGCTGCTGCCTGGGTTGGTCCCCTACCTCTACCACGGCCTTGACCCCTTGTGGGTCTGGCTGGTGTCTGGTCACCCGGATCGGTATTGTGTGTCCTCACCATCTGTGAGAGAATGAAACAACGTAAGTTTAGATTTCTCGAATCAATAAATGGCACGATAGAGTTCAAGAAAAGTAGAGATGTTTCCTAAGAGTTCTGCAGCCTCTCGAAGATAAGTACAGACGTCTCTGTACCGATCCGCAAGACTATATTGAACCTTCTCATGACCGTTGAGTCCTATGCAACCTAGAGCTCTGATACCAATTTGTCCCGACCCCAAATCCTAACAGGCCGTGATGGCGCCTATCGTGGAACTAGGCTAGCCAACCATCACTTTACTACGCATTTGTTCAATTATCATAGTGCATAATTTAATAATAAACATGCAACCATAACATCAATAATATAAATAAGTCTTAGCATTCCCATATTAGCCTAAACAACCTCCCAAGAACTGGAGTCAATAGTCATGAGCATCTAAGAATAGATAAATCTAACTCTACTAAAACTATAATATCTTTCTCTGAATCAAGTGCTAAAAACATAATGAGGAAGGGAAGTGGAGAAGTTGTGGATGCTGGGCAGCTAGCTCGAAATCCCGTGAAATGATGCTATCGAACCTGCGTCAGCTACTGCTGCGAGCTAGTACCTGGATCTGTGCACAGAGGCACAAGGAGTCTTTATGAGTACGCCAACTCAGTAGTAATGAAAATAAATCACAGTCTGAGTAATATAAATACACAGAACAGGTACACAATTCCACAAACCAGCACAATACCAAGTCACCATGTAGTATTCATCAAATAATAAGTTCAAAAACCAATTTTCAGAAATCCCTTGAAAACAAAGGCAATATCAGTATATCTCCATAAAATTCTCAGTAAAACCAGTTTGAAAACGAAGTAAATTATAGTTTGAAAACTCAGTAAAAATCTTCATAAACTGCCCCTCGGGCCATAATCATTTCTCATAACAATTTCTTTAAGAATCAACCCATAAGGCAACCTCACAATCACTCTGCCCATCAGGCAACCTCACAATCACTCTGCCCACCATGCATCCTCACCATCACTCATCATAAGCCTCGCGGGCATCACTCAATCGGTACCGGCGCTCACTGGGGGTGTGTTACAGACTCCGGAGGGGCTTCTACAACCCAAGCGCTATAATAAGCCACCGCATGGCATAAATCACACACAATATAGGCCCATCCTCACTCATATCATATAATCCTCACAATGTAGGCCATCAGCCTCACTCATATCATAAAATCCTCACAATATAGGCCAGCAACCTCACTCAGTCAGACACTCTCAATTTGCCCTTCATGCCATAAATATACCGGGTTCTCGACCCAAAAATAATGTTTAATTTTCAAGAAGTAGTATCAAAATACTCTGAGTGTCAAAATAATATCACATAAAAGACTGAGTGAAAAATCATAACATACCAGTGAGAAAAATATAGTAAACGCATCCCCCAAGGGGTAAACAGATCGGCACTAGGCCCCAAACATGGCTTACAACCCAAAATATATCATAATATATAAATACTATTTAAGCAAAGCCTTAAAAATCGGTATCGCAACTCAATAGTCGCCTAAATAGGAAATATGTTCCAAAGTTTCCACCTTTTTATCTCAAAACCCGTGAAAGGGTGCATAGTCACGGGTTTCATACCCTCAGGACAGGATTTAAAGACATTGCTTACCTCAAAACTAGTCCGGAATTATTTTGCAATGCGCTTGCGTCTCGAATCAACCTCCGAAGGCTCCAAATCTACCAAGTTCAGATTTTTATCATCAATATATGCTTAAGGAACGAATTCCAATTTAAAAAAATCGAATTTAACTCAAAAATCCGAAACCGGTCAAAACCCGACCCCCGGGACCGCGTCCCGAAATTCAGAAATTTTTATACAAAAGTCTTTTTCGTCCTCTCACGAGTCTGTACATATAAAGAATAGCAAAATCGGAGTTCGTTTGACCCCTCAAATCGACCCCTAAAGGTCTCATAATCTCAAGCCCTAAAACCCAATTTTTCTACTGATTTTCCATGAATTTACACTGGTTTTTATGCTCTATAATCATCCATAATCGAGTTTTAATAACTAGAAAACTTACCTCTATGAAGAACAAGAATTTTCCGCTTCAAAATCGCCCCCAAGAGCTCTTTTCCGTACAACAATGGTGTAATAAGTCGCGAAGGAAATATTTAAATACTGCCCAGGTCAATACTCAGTGCGTTCGCGGTCAACGGGCCGCGTTCGCGTTGACCAATATCTCTTACCCTTCGCGATCTGTCACGACCCAAACTGGAGGGTCATGACTAGTACCCGAGCCATATTTGCCGAGCACCAACGTACAGTTTATCTAAAAAAAAAATTATTATCTTTAAGGGTCGACGAGATCAATATAAGTGGAAGATATGGATTATCACCAAACAATGACAGATAATAGAATTAACATGGATAACATGGGATAACAAGACTGCCAAGAAACTACATATAAGTTAGGGGCTACCACACTTCCATGAAAGACTATACAACATAAATCATCCGACAAGGCATACCAAACTATACATAAGCTGACACTTGTCTATGAGCCTCTAAAGGAGCATAAGTAATGCAACATAGTCGGAACAGGGCCCCGACATACCCATAATATCTATAACAAAAATGCATACCAAGACCACGGCAAGTCCGGAGAAGGGATCTCGCCTATAACCGCTGAACTGGAAAGCCTACTGTGGTGGGGGAACTGCGTCTACCTGTCTATCAGGACCTGCAGCACGACATGCAGCGTCCACAAATATAAAGGACGTCGGTACGAATAATGTGCTGAGTATGTAAGGCAGGTCAATATAAATATGAACAACAATCTAAAGAGAGGTAGAGAAGATACAACATGTAACCTCTGAGGCTTATAAGAAACAGTAACATGAA